>LBNU01004553.1:166030-183948 GCA_014162995.1 Artemisia annua | reverse complement strand
TTCCATTAGCTAAATCCCCTTTTCTTTTTCTCTTTAAATTTCATGCATGCATAAACTTAAATGAGTCGTTTAAAGTTTAAACTTTATAACATAGAAAATATCTGATTTGCTAGATTCATATGAAACATCTCATTCATATAAACTTATAATCTTTCTTAAAAGCTTGTAAAATATGCATGTAGATAACTTATTATGGTTAAGAAACTATTGGTTTTGCATAGTACGTTTTGGTAGTGGTTCAGTGTTTAATTTCTGGTGGTTGGTTGGAAGCAATTGCATATAAATTTTAGAATTAATGAATTGTTATTTTACTAAAAGAGAAGCATACAATTTGAAAAGACATGAATATATATCATGGTGAATTGATCATTAATTATATGCATGATTAATTGAGTTTATAACAAGAGGAAGCGAAGTACATATAGATTTTTTTTTTTTTTTTTTTTTTTTTTTGAACAACGGATTTATTAAAAACTAGTGAGGAACTAGTAGAAAATTACATGGGAGGAGATATAGTGTTGCAAGGGTAATCAAATCACTCTATCCAACTAAGAGAAGATTGTTTACATCTACTAAAAATCCAATTAAATGAAGAGAGCTTAATCTCGTTGAGGAGATTTTGAAATTTTATTTATAGCAAAAACAACAATGACGACTTTGGAAATTTTGAAATTTTAATGAATGTATGTTAAAATGATCGGTAAAGCCTCAAGTCCTTTAGTTTAGTGGTATCTGAGTTGTGAGAATTATTATGAGATAGTGGTTCAGTTTTTAGACTTGTTGAATATTTTCTGGGACCAAAATATCACATTTTTTTTTTTTCCTTTTTCTTTTTGAAGGCATTTATATTAATAGATTAAGAACTAGCAAAACGTTAGAAATTACAATGATACTACACGATAACTTCAACTAATACGACTCTAAACTATAACGAGACTTGGTCAATGCAGTATGCGATGATCATTTCTTTATAATTTGCTGTCGAGATAAGATGTCACGAGCCAGAATCAATGGCGAAGTTAACGACCCTATATGATAATGAACATCAAGACAATGATATATCGTCATGTGCATTTAAATTTCACCAATGCATGACCATTTTGGTTTCCATGCCCCAATCTGTTGGACAATTTTTGTCCGAATGTCAATTAATTAAGTTTTTACATTTTCCATTCTATCATTTAAAACTACCATAATGTCAACTAAAAAAGTTTTTATTGTAGATATACTGGTAGTTAAACTGTTAAATCAGTTTAAAAGTATTAGCAGACATTCAAAACGTACTACAATAATATTAATTATTAACGTGAACAAAATAAAGTGTCACGCTCCTTTTTTCTTCCTTTTTACTAAAGGTGTTTGGTCAATCGATATGTGAGCGATTAACCAAATGTATGTTAGTTCAAGTCTGATTAGAAACATATATGAGATAGCACGGACGGAGCCAGAAAGTAAGTTATGGTCGAGGGGGCAAACTTTAATACGGAGTAATTTTTAGAAACTACACTATAAATCGGTTCGTTAGGGAGACAAATTACAAAAATAACCAGATATTTTAGAATTTTTACAACAAAATTTTTCGCTAGGGGGCACGTGCCCACCTGCCCCGGCCTCCTGTCTTTGCCGTTGAAAAAAGAGAAATGTAAAAACTTTTTAGAGGTAACAACACCATACCATGCTCAAAAAATAAAAAAGTTAGGTCCCCTACACAAATAAGTCGAACTAAAACAATGATCAATGATCACCCTGTCCATCTGTATATACATATTTAAACTTAGCTAGCTTTTATTGTCTTATTGATCTTGTACCAGCATTATCGACCTACATTTAATGCACCATCTTTATAAACACACCTTTCTGCACACACATTTTCACTCACTTTATTTTCAAAGCAAGCTAGTGTTCATGGATTCAACTACTAGAACTAGTTTGCTTGTTGCATTAGTAGCACTTGTTATCACTGTTGCTAAAGCTCAACCTTTGGTTCCGGCTATTATCACTTTTGGTGACTCTGCTGTTGATGTGGGAAACAATGACTACTTAGAAACTTTTCTTAAAGCGAATTATCCGCCTTATGGTCGTGACTTTCCTAACCAAAAACCAACTGGAAGATTTTGCAATGGCAAACTTGCTACTGATATTACCGGTACGTACAAGTATTATTAAGATAATGACGTGTGATAACAACTTGTTTTTGTTACTGATATTGTCCTTTATTTATCGACACGCCTTTGACTTAGCAATATATGAGTGTCATAAAAATATATTCGCTATGGGTTCAAGTCTCAACTGATATAGTTATATGTTTGCTATGTTACTACAGCTGATACACTTGGATTCACAACATACCCACCTGCATATCTTAGCCCTGAGGCTAGTGGAAAGAATCTTCTCATTGGAGCTAATTTCGCATCAGCTGGATCTGGTTATGATGAGAAAACAGCAGCTTTAAGCGTAAAATAACAAACTTTTTAACTTTAAAACTGCTTATTCTATTTTTAATTAATCATATCAGCATCTTTGATAAGCAACATCTTAAACACCTTCGGTCCCTCACAATTGCTGATATGCTTTTTTTGGGTAAAGGGGAAATACCCGATGAAAATATAACGAATGAAAATGAGTACATGGAAGAGTGGTAATGAGCCACTCTAAAAAACCTATGTTTTTTGAACATGCTCAACACACAACTACCAGAAAAACACAAGCTAACAATTGCTGATATGCTAATAAGCCGATAACAGAACTTATGATTATTTTTATAATATGCAGCATGCAATTTCATTGCAACAACAATTGCAATACTACAAAGAGTATCAAGGTAAACTAGTACAAGTTGCTGGAGGTAGCAAAGCAGCCTCAATATTTAAGGATGCATTGTACTTAATCAGTGCTGGTAACAGCGATTTCGCGCAGAACTACTATGTTAATCCTTTCATTAACAAACACTACACACCCGACCAGTACGGAAGTTACCTAGTTGGAATCTTTCAAAGCTTTGTTAAGGTAAACTATAATTTATTATAAGTACTATATTGGTATATTTTTTTTTAGATATTTTGCTGATGGGTAAAAAGAAAACAGGATTTGTATGGGTTAGGAGCTAGGCGAATTGGTGTGACATCACTCCCACCGTTGGGGTGTTTGCCTGCGGTTAGAACGTTGTTTGGATCCCATGAAAAGGGTTGTGTCTCCAGTATCAACACAGATGCACAAGCTTTTAACAAGAAGGTTAATGCAGCTGCAACTCAGCTCGGAAAGCAACTTCCCGGTCTTAAGATTGTTATTTTCGACATCTTTCAGCCACTTTANCAGATCTGCTGGTCAGTTTATCATGACTATTAAGAATAGTAGCAAAACAAAGACAACCAAACATTCTAATAAGAGAGAGATCAGGGCAGGCATTATAAATCATATGATAAGGGGATTTTCCATTTAGCACAGAAGAAGGCAGTCTGTTAATAAGATAAGTAGCAGTTAGCACACATTCAGTCCAAAATCTTAAAGGTATTCCCCCCTGAAACATAAGACACCTAGCAACATTTAAAAGGTGTCTGTGTTTTCTTTCAACCACCCCATTTTGTTGTGGGGTGTAGGCAACAGAGGTTTGGTGAATGATTCCCATGTTTTCACAAAACTTGTTAAATGTATGATTTTGAAATTCAGTGCCGTTATCACTTCTGAACACTTTAACAGTCCTTTCAAATTGATTTTTAATCAAGTTGTAAAAGATTTTAATGGAATCAATCACTTCATCCTTAGACTTAATAAGATACACCCACACAGCTCTAGTGTAGTCATCAACAATGGTAAGGAAATATCTGTGGCCAGAATGACTGACCACCTTGTAGGGACCCCACAGATCTAGATGAACAACATCACCAAGCATTTTAGTCTTATGATTACTAAGAGGAAAAGGTTCCCTAGTCTGTTTGGCCTTTTGACAAATTTCACAAACTTCATATTTATCTCCTTTTTTAATATTCAAGTACTCTTTTAGAACATCTAGGGCAGGGTCACCAGGGTGGCCAAGTCTACAATGCCAATCATACATAGACAAGGAACATTTAAAATGGTCATCAATATTAACACATTTAGTACCTTCAGTGTCTAAATAGTACAAACCACCACACTGTTTACCAATCCCTAGAAGGGCTTTTTGACTCAAATCCTGATTCACAAAGAAACATTTACTTTCATCAAACACAACTAACACTTTGTTATCTTTGGCAAGTTTATGAACAGAAATGAGAGTAACACAATAATCAGGTATGACAAGAACATCAAACAGCACAAGACCACTAGCAAGTTTCATATTTCCAATTTTAGAAATGATGACATTAGTGCCATTTGGGTGAGACACTTTGATATTAAGATGAGAGATATCATACACATTATCTAAATCATTTTCACTATTGGTCATGTGCTGATTAGCACCAGAGTCAACAACTTTACCAACATATTTAACACTTTTCATTAATTTAGAACTGGAACTGAAAAACTTATCAAAGTTATCATTGAAGAGTTTACTAGAATTGAAGTAAGTACCTGCCATGTTGGCTTGTACAGTTTTCTCAGTCACTTTGTTATCCTTAATAAGGGAGACCAAGGTGGCAAGCTGCTCATCTGTGAAACCTGATGATCTAGTAGGACTATCAGATCCAGAAGACCCCACAGAATTGTAAGCAACATTTTTGCCTTTACCACCTGGTCCACCTTTCTTTTTTCCAAAATCAGCAGGATATCCAATGATTTTAAAGCATCTATCAATGGTATGACCAATATAACCACAATTTTCACACACAATATCAGAACTGCTAGGCACATTAGGTCTTATCACATTAGGACTACTAGGTCTGTACCCAGTGTTGTTATTAGGTCTGAAATTAGAGTTATTAGGTCTACCACTCCCAAAAGGGATCTGACCTCACTGAACATTGTTCCTAGGAGGACCACTGGCCAAGAAGGCAGAGGTCTGAGACCTTGGTGATGGCCCAGAACCAGTGCCAGAGGCCACTCTGTGAGACTCCTCACTAGAGATGATGGCATAAGCACCTTTGACATCAGGTAAGGTCTCTCTAGACAAGATAGTACTCCTAATACTCATGTATGAATCATCAAGACCCATCAAAAATTGCATAAGTTTCAAAAGCTGATTATGTTTCTTGAACTCACTAGAAGCAGAGCACACACAATTAGGTAACTCAACCATAGCATCATATTGTTTCCACAGAGCATTAAGCTTGTGATAGTAGTCGGACAGATTAGATCCATTTTGTTTTAAGGTACTAATTTTATGATGCAGATTGAATATAACAGAGCCATCAACTTTATGATAAGTTTCCTTAAGTTCATTCCACACATGTTTAGCTTTTTTAGAAAAAATTTGACCAAGGAATAATTCCTCAGACACAGAGTTCAGAATCCATCCTAAGACAACTGCATTAACTCTATCCCATTGTTTAGCCAAGACATCATCAGTTATAGACCTTTTACAAGTTCCATCAATAAAACCAATTTTGTTTTTTCCTTCTAAAGCTAGAAGCATAGCATTAGCCCAAACTTGATAATTCTCAGTCCCTCTAAGTTTGACAGAAACAACAGTAAGCACAGCAGAGTCATTTGGGTGTAAGTGTTAGGGGTTACTAACATCAAGTTTACTAATGAGAGTGACAGGGTCACTGAGACTCTCATTATCAGAATCTCCTTGTTCAGACATACTAACAAAATAAGCAAAACACCAGGCACACAGAGGAAATAAACACACAGCAAAAAGAAACAACACACCTTATAACTCCTCAACTAGTAATAAAAAACAACCACCACACAAGCTTCTCAATCCCAGAACCTATCCTTCACCATCCTAAACTAACTAAATAAAGATAAATAAGGAAGGGAAAAAAGGTGTTACAGAGCTATATCCGCAGCACAATCGAACTGTTTCTCCTAGATTCACTTAGTCTAGGATGAAACAGAACCTCCAAGCCACGAACAACCTTGTTTCTCCTAGATTCACTTAGTCTAGGAGGCAACAAGGCCTTCAAATACCTGCAAGGAAACACTGAAACACGAAAAACAAGAAAACAGAAAACCCTAACTTCTTCAAAAGTTAGGGGTTTTGAAAAATCTTTAAGAATAAACCAATTAAGGTGAAGAAAATGAGTTTGATTCAATTAATTCGAAGAACCCCCAAATTCTTTGAAACCCTAATTTTTTTTTTAAAAAAAAACCAACCGATATTCAGAGTAAGGTTAATGAACCTGGCCCTGATACCATGTAGAAAAACATAGAATGACACATAAAACAACTTTGGATAACTCAAATGTTTTAAACAAACAGCGGAAGACAAATGAAATGATCACCACAGCTACTCTGGTGTGATCCTATTATCTATCTTGATAATAGTTTTACAATTGAAAGATTAAAAGATACAAAATAACATAAGTTGATCTTGAGACCAAGTCTCAAGATCTAGTACATGAGAGAGATTTTAGAGAGCGGCTAAGAAAGTGTAAATGCCGATCTAACCCTAAACAGGGTTTGCATCTTCATATTTATGCTAGGGGCTTCAATGGGCTTCAAACGGTAACATGATAATGGGCTTCAACGGTTATATGATAAAAGGCTCTCTTGGGCTTGGGCTTCAAGGACCGAATAGAAATGGGCTTGACCAAGATTACCTGCACACACTAAACAAACAATAGTCCAAGTGATATCGAGTTACAGATTTCAACAATTATTAACATGAACATAATACGGAGTAGGACGTTACACTCTAGCTCTTTTCTACCAAAGGTCTTTGGCTCACCGGTATGTGAGCGACCAATCAACTAAAAGTCCGAGAATTCAAGTCTCATTAGAAACATATGTGAGATAAGTAATGTAGATTGTAGAAAATTTGCCGTTGGAAAAGGAAAAAGTGTTAAACTTTTATGAGGTGACAACACCACACCATGCTCAAAATAAAAAAACTGTCCCTACACATATATCATGTCGAACTAAAACAATGATCAATATTAAACTTAGCTAGCTATTATTGATCTTGTACCAGTATTAGCAACGCACATTTAATGCACCATCTTTATAAACATACACATCTTCACTCATTTTATTTGCAAATCCAACTAAGCAAGTGTTCATGGATTCGACTACTAGAACTAGTGCACCATGGTGCTTGCTTGTTGCATTAGTAGCACTTGTGATCAGTGTTGCTAAAGCTCAACCTTTAGTTCCGGCTATAATGACATTTGGTGATTCTGCTGTTGATGTGGGAAATAATGACTACATAGCGACTATTTTTAAAGCGAATTATCCACCTTATGGTCGTGACTTTCCAAACCAAAAACCAACTGGAAGATTTTGCAATGGCAAACTTGCTACTGATATTACTGGTACGTACAAATATTAAGAAAATAATGACGTGTAATAACATTTTTATTCTTACTGATACTTTCCTTTATTACACGTTAGACTTAGCAGTATATGAGTGGCATATCAATATAGACGTTATGAGTTCAAGTCTTAACTTAGACATATGTTTATAACTCTTTTTCTTACCCTAAGTCATTGGATATTACACAGTTATGTGAAAAAAAGTATGTTACTATTACATGTCATCAGGCATGTTAGAAACTGAACCACTAATATTATTCTAATGTTTGTGATATTACTACAGCTGATACACTTGGATTCACAACATATCCACCTGCATATCTTAGCCCTGAGGCTAGTGGAAAGAATCTTCTCATTGGAGCTAATTTCGCATCAGCTGGATCTGGTCTTGATGAGAAAACCTCAGCTCAAAGCGTAAAATAACAAACTTTTTAACTTAATTAGCTTATTGGGGGATTGATTTGCTTATTAGAATGGATTATACTTTTTGAACTGATTACTCAAAAGTCAAAACTGCTTATTTTACTTTCAGCAAATCATAAAAGCAACATCCTAAACACCATCTGTCCCTCACAACTGCTGATTTGTATCTAAACACAATAAGCTGATAACAATAACTTATGGTTAATTTTGTAATATGCAGCATGCAATTTCATTACAACAACAATTGCAATACTACAAAGAGTATCAAGGTAAACTAATACAAGTTGCTGGAGGTAGCAAAGCAGCCTCAATATTTAAGGATGCATTGTACTTAATCAGTACTGGTAACACCGATTTAGCGCAGAACTACTACGTTAATCCTTTCATTAACAAAGTCTACACAGCCGACCAATACGGAAGCTATCTAGTTGGAATCTTTGAAAGTTTTNCATCTTTCAGCCACTTTACGACCTTATTAAAAATCCTTCTTCTCAAGGTTATACATATTGACTGAAGTAATTATAAATATTTGAACTTTTTGACCAAAAAAAAAAGGTAACGGGCTTAAATCTTTATCCAAAAGTGTTCTGATGGTTGTTTTGTTCGTATATTTGTTAAGGTTTTGTCGAGGCTACAAAAGGGTGTTGTGGAACAGGAACAGTGGAGACCACGGTCTTATTATGCAATCCAAAATCTATAGGTACATGCAAGAACGCGAGTCAGTATGTGTTTTGGGACAGTTTTCATCCATCTCAAGCTGCTAATCAAATTCTTGCTGATGCTTTACTTGTCCAAGGAATCGCACTCCTCAGTTAGTCACCAGCATCCAGTTATCGCAGTCTTTTCAAAAACTTTGTATACTTTATGTACAATGTTCTATATTTCGTAAAAGCGTCATTTGAGTTTCTATTACTAATTATTATCACCACTACTGTTTTTTTCTTTTTCTTTCTGTTTATGTGAAGATTCAATATCACATGTAAAAGACTTGTTCATCAATTAGAACTCATTTACAAGACTGTATTCACAGATCACTGATTCATTTTTACGTGTGTTTGTTTGAATATATATTAAAGCAACTAGCATAAGACGTGTTCTGTTTTTCCAGTGACACCTTTAAATCATTAAGTTTGGTATCTAACAATGGAAGGGGACCATATACATTTAAGCTAAAAGAGTCTGTACAAGTGTTTGGCNAGAACTCATTTACAAGACTGTATTCACAGATCACTGATTCATTTTTACGTGTGTTTGTTTGAATATATATTAAAGCAACTAGCATAAGACGTGTTCTGTTTTTCCAGTGACACCTTTAAATCATTAAGTTTGGTATCTAACAATGGAAGGGGACCATATACATTTAAGCTAAAAGAGTCTGTACAAGTGTTTGGCACAGACATATTTATGTACTTATCAACGTAGTAACATCCTGTTACCTTTCGTAAAAGGCAGCCATGGTTAATTAATATGCTTACGCAATCCATATATCCAAACCAACGTTACAAAGCGAGTATTTTTCAGTTAACAATTACTGTGAAGATAACTAAGGAGTGCTTTTGATCACAGAAAGTCAACTGTGATAAGATCTAACTAGTCTAAAGGATGATGAACTGTAAATTTTGATAGATCCTGATAACTATTTTGATTTCACTAAATTCCAGTAAGGTTCCCAAATCCAAATAATATCGTGTTTAGCCCTCTCTTAATTAGCTCACTCAAACTTTTTGTGCATGTGTAAGCTTACAAACTTGAACATATTAGTCCTATATAGAAAGTAATTAAAGTAACAAAATATTTGCAAGGATTAATTCTTGGCATAGTACTGCAGACTCGGAAAGCAACTCCCATATCTCAATATTGTTACAACCTCATAAAAGACCCCTTTCTCATGGAAAAACAAGTTTATATAAACTTCCATTTCTATGATTAAACTTTTGAACAGGAAAGTACTGATCTTTAATACCAAAACTCACTTTCTTTTGCATCTATACTGTCCATCAATTACAGCTCATTTACAAGACATTATTCAAAGATCCCCTATTCATTTTTACATGTATTTCTTTGACTACTCAGAACAACAAACTTGAGACCGATATACACTGTGGAACAAAACAACATGACACTACTATATGCCCCACTCTGACTTACTAGCAGAGTTGTCTACCAAAACAAAGTCACCAAGACCACCATCATTAAAGCCTGATTCATTTACTCGACGATCTTTCTTAACACTCTTTTTCAGTGACTTCTGTGAGATTGGTACTCGGTTTTCTTTTTCAACTTGCTTTTCCAACAGCACCTGTATGTTTGGATCTTGATTTTCTTTATCAGCTTGATTTTCCAGCGGCTTCCATAAGCTTGGCACTCGATCTTCTAACTCACCTTGCTTTTCCAGTGGCTTCTGTAACTGTGGTACTCGGTTTTCTTTCTCAACTTGCTTTTCCAGTAGCTCCTGATAATTTGGTACTAGATCTTCTTTCTCAGCTGATTTTGGTACCATACCACGGAAGGGGAACATATACTGCAAGGAAACAAGAGTCTGCAAGTGTCTATCATATTCTTCTTTACTCGGAGCAATCGACACATGGATGTACTTTCCATAGTAATACAGTCCTGTAAAAATTAAATCAATATAAAGTTAGAGATCATAAAAGAGTAATACAGTCTTGTAAAAACTAAATCTAGATAAAGTTAGAGATCATAAAAGATGACAAGAAGCACATAAACTAAATTTAACTGAAAAATCACCATTAAGAGAGCGTGTAGCTTTCTTTGCTTCTTCTGATTTAGAGAAACAAACGTAAGCAAACCCTTGGCTAATACCATTCTCATCACATATCACCTTTGCAGACGTAACACGTCCAAACGCTCCAAAAACTTCTCTGAGGTCGGTTTCGTTGACAGAAGTAGCAAGATTTCTCACCAACAGATTTAAGAAGTCTGGTTTTTGTTTTTGATGAGCACGTTTTAAGATTGCATCCCTTTCAGATTTCTTCATAGCCTTTCCAACAAACCATTTCTTAGAACCTGATCCATAGAAAAACTAATGTCAAAATCTTTCTGAAAAACAAGAAAACGCATCTAAACTAACAATTGTATATNAGACCGATATACACTGTGGAACAAAACAACATGACACTACTATATGCCCCACTCTGACTTACTAGCAGAGTTGTCTACCAAAACAAAGTCACCAAGACCACCATCATTAAAGCCTGATTCATTTACTCGACGATCTTTCTTAACACTCTTTTTCAGTGACTTCTGTGAGATTGGTACTCGGTTTTCTTTTTCAACTTGCTTTTCCAACAGCACCTGTATGTTTGGATCTTGATTTTCTTTATCAGCTTGATTTTCCAGCGGCTTCCATAAGCTTGGCACTCGATCTTCTAACTCACCTTGCTTTTCCAGTGGCTTCTGTAACTGTGGTACTCGGTTTTCTTTCTCAACTTGCTTTTCCAGTAGCTCCTGATAATTTGGTACTAGATCTTCTTTCTCAGCTGATTTTGGTACCATACCACGGAAGGGGAACATATACTGCAAGGAAACAAGAGTCTGCAAGTGTCTATCATATTCTTCTTTACTCGGAGCAATCGACACATGGATGTACTTTCCATAGTAATACAGTCCTGTAAAAATTAAATCAATATAAAGTTAGAGATCATAAAAGAGTAATACAGTCTTGTAAAAACTAAATCTAGATAAAGTTAGAGATCATAAAAGATGACAAGAAGCACATAAACTAAATTTAACTGAAAAATCACCATTAAGAGAGCGTGTAGCTTTCTTTGCTTCTTCTGATTTAGAGAAACAAACGTAAGCAAACCCTTGGCTAATACCATTCTCATCACATATCACCTTTGCAGACGTAACACGTCCAAACGCTCCAAAAACTTCTCTGAGGTCGGTTTCGTTGACAGAAGTAGCAAGATTTCTCACCAACAGATTTAAGAAGTCTGGTTTTTGTTTTTGATGAGCACGTTTTAAGATTGCATCCCTTTCAGATTTCTTCATAGCCTTTCCAACAAACCATTTCTTAGAACCTGATCCATAGAAAAACTAATGTCAAAATCTTTCTGAAAAACAAGAAAACGCATCTAAACTAACAATTGTATATGCGTCATTACCAATTTCTGCATCATTAAGAGCCTCTATGGCCTTCTTAGCATTCTCATGTGACTCAAAATTGACGAATCCAAACCCTCTTGATTTCCCTTCAACATCATTTACAATCACAGCACTCGTGACCTTTCCATATTCCGAGAACTTCTCTATCAAGGAACTCTCAGTGAAATCCAAATCAAGATTTTTCACAAACACATTTGTAAACTGGGGTTCCTTCCTCTCACTTTTGTTCAGATATTTTGCAACAGTTCTAAACAAGAACAAAATGTAAAACATCAGAAATGGTCATTACATATTTAAAATCAACTCAGTTTATATATAGTCGATTGATTACAAGAAACACATATACAACCAGGTACATAAATCAGAAACAAGCAAATGCAGGTTCATTATAAAGTAAATAGGCATCAAATCCCATATAGAATCGAACAATTATTAAGCTTACACTAACCTCTACACCCCCCCATTAGCATCATTAATCGCGAAAACAATCAATTAACAGAAGGACTAATAACAAGGAACTATATGCTTAAAGTCGGAACCAATTAAAGTCACAAAGTTACTTTAAGAAAAATCTATACAAACAAAGACAAACATGAAAGATAAACAATCAAACGTAGGTACAATCAAAAGCAATATACAGCAAATTTACATCATATCCAGTAATAATCGACTAAAACGAATATGTTTGTCAAAAATACCAATTTACACATCTATACGTATCGTTAATCACAAAAACAAATCAAACAAGTAAAAAGTCTACTTACGCATTGCAAGACTACTAACACTTACACATCTTTATGCATCATTAAACACAAAAGCAATCAAGAAAAAAAATCACGGTTGAATCATGAACAAATCAAACAACTAAAAAGTGGACTTACAAAATCTTTCCATCAAGAACAGATCCATCCAACGCACGTAAAGCCTCTGCAGCAGATTCTTCGGAGTCAAACTGAACATACCCAAAACCCTTACTCTTTCCGTCATCAGTTTTAGCAATCTTACATGAAATAATCCTCCCAAACACCCCAAAAACATCTTTCAGTTTACCAACATCAATATCCACAGCAAGATTCTTCACAAACAGATTCCCTATTCCCGTTTTCCTCAAAAACGCATCAGTCTGAACCCACATTATCCGTATCGGTTTTCCTTTCAGTACAGTGTGATTCAACTGACGCAAAGCAGTAGCAGCTGTCATAAACCAAACCAAGATCCAATAATATTAACAACCCGTAAACAAGAATCAAATGTAACCTAAACTAAAGTGATTAGACTGAAAAAAGATGAAATAAATTAAAACAAACCCCCAAAATATAATTAAGTAACATTAAGAACCCATTATCAAGATTCTAACAAAAAACTGAAATTTAACTGATTATAATGAAAAAGATTAAACAATATCTAGAACCTATTATCAACATTCAAACAAAATGCAAAATTGAGCTGATTAAACTGAATAAAACTGAACAAAATCAATAACCCATTAACATTTAATTGATTACAGTGAAAAATATTCAATAAACCCTAAACCCATATTTAAAAAAAAAAAAAAAAAAAAACCAACCCAGAAACAAGATTTAGTAAAATGAAAAACCCATTATCAAAATTCACAGAAAATGTTAAAATTAATTAATTAAAGTAAAAATATTCAATAAAATGAAAACCCAGAAACAAGATTTAGTAAAATGAAAAACCCATTATCAAAATTCACAGAAAATGTTAAAATTAATTAATTAAAGTAAAAATATTCAATAAAATGAAAACCCAGAAACAAGATTTAGTAAAATGAAAAACCCATTACACAAAATGTGAAATTTAATTGATTACATTAATTCTTTTAATAAAATAAAAAAACCTCATAATCAAGAATGAAACAAAATTGCATGATGAGGGAAGAAGAATGAAAATGTACCATGATGAGGGAAGAAGAAGTTGATGTAAGCATAGCAAAGAGAGGTATGAGTGATTTGGTTTCTGCAGAGACGAACAGTGTGTGATGGGCTAATTATTGAGAACAGATTGTACAGATCGAGTTCTGTCACGTCAGGGTGGAGGTCACCGGCGTATAGTGAGAATGTGTGTGATGGTAATGGTGATGGGGTTTCAGTTTCTGCCATTGTTAACGAACTGTGTGTGTTTCAAGAGTTGGTTATTCTGTTATGATGAAGAAGAAATGATTTTGTTGTTTTTTATAGAGGGAAAGAGGAAATTTTGATTGAAGTTTGACTCAATGGTGTCGTTTTGTGGATCATTGGTTTGAGCTGGCCGTGAAGTCGTGTACATCTGAGTTAAAAAGAGGTTTGTTTATTTCTTTTGGTAACATGAAAGGGAAAAAACAATGTTTTAAACCATCTCACGACTCGATCCGGTTGAGTTACCGGGTTACTGGGTCACTGCTTTAACCGGTTCGAATACCGGGTAAACTCGGTTTTTCATTTATGTAGATTGCAATATTTCAGCCATCAAACACGTATAAAACTTTTAATATTCAATATCAAACATACACAAAGCTTAAAAAATTCAATACCAATCACATAATAGAGAGTATAAAACATATATTGTACAACAAGTATGGCGGCGGCCGGCCGCGTTGCAGCCTGACGGGGTTTCTTTCGTTGTATTTGGTTTAGAATGTTATTTATCAAAGAATATAGCGATTCGGTAGCCCAATGCATAAAAGAAAAATGTAGAAAACTAAATCTTATCTGTTGACCAAACAACTGTCATCACAATTCTGTGACCAAAAAAAAAGGCAAAATCTTAACATCCCATAGTTTGTTTTAAGACGAAAATTAACCTGCAAATCTTCTTTAGATCCATGAAGTTGCAATAGCCACCACGGATGTAGTTATTTTTCTGTGCAGAAAAGAACAAATTGTACCACGGATATAGGCGAAAATCATTACACTTGTGTACAATAAAGAAAATACCATCCCTGTGTAGTATCTTTAAGTAAGGTGCTTCAAACGATTTTGGGGCAGTGCATGAGTAAATTGTCTATGTTAACTTATTTTTTATCGCTGATTTATTTGTTCCGAAACGCCGACAAAACGATCCAACTGCATAAGATTGTGTTGCTTCAAGTCAGTACCAAAAGAAAGTTTGAAAAGCATGTGGAAACAAAACACCATCTTATTCGCTGTTGAATATCATATTATTTGGTCATAGAGGTTCACCTGTAGTGTGCATAGCGTCAGTGCGGTCACTGTAAGAATCGTACATGAACGGGCCAGCATTAGCATGGTGTCGTTGACAATAATCGCTTGCAAGTTCAACCTCAGGCGCCACACGTGAAAATAAGTACAAAGGATGGCATTATGAAAATAAGTATCACCAATAACTTTGTATAAGCAACTATTGCTGAAGGCGATAATTTAACAGTAATTGAAAACCAAAAACAATAAATGTGACACAATATAGAAAAGATAAGAAAAAGAATGATCTAAAACCTCGAGCTGTTTCGTCTTTAGTTTCTCTTCATGGCAGAAAAGAGTGCCATAATGACGACAAACCCCATCACAATTTCCCAGATACATATACTCTAGTGGCGTTCCTGTACAATTATCAAGAAAATAAGGACGAATACTTAAGGAAAAAAAAGGGAAACCAAATAGTATTTAAAGAATCACACCAGAACATTTACAACACATAAATAACTAATAGTCAAATAACCTCGAGCTGTCGAACGTGTATGCCCATCATTCCCATGTAAACTGCTACAACCCGCGGCTAGTCCTACAGTCATACCTACAATAGCAGCAACCATGAATACATTACACTGTACTTTCTTCTTTTTTTTATTGAGAACAGAGTGTTAGTATTAGGTTTACGGTTCAATAATTTCATTGTGTCTAAATCTATAGATTAGCTTACGTTGAGCAGACATCCAACATACGCAGAAGGGTTAACAGTACCATGATTCTCCAGCAATTCATGGTCATCACTGTAAAGAAACTAAAGCAGATGTTTATACTCAGTTATTCAGCAACAGGTTTCCATCATACTGTAATCATCTCTGTCTTTCACACATATACGCTGATGGTAAATAGCAAACCTGTTCCAAAGTTACAAAAGTAATGAGCCGAATATATAGACAATTATTGTGTCTGTAAACCAAACAAATTAACAGTATGTTTGAAGTGCAAGTTGCCTAGGCTCAGAAGCAAATAGCATACCAACACAAAGGGTTGTTATCCTCATAAAATTGTTCATACATTTCTTTTATATAGAAAACTTGCTTTTAAGATAGAAAGAAATATCAAAGTGTATAAACCTTTATTAAGTTTTTTTGCCAAACATCTAGCAACGTAGTTTTTGACGGTGCCAAAAGCACATCGTTTTCCACGACATATTAAGTATAGTATAATGTTATATAACTTATAACCATTAGTTCAAATTCAAAAAGCTTATTAATAACATATATTGCAATATTCATACTTTGTCCATCATATGTATGCAAAGGCATCAGTACTTGACAAATACTACAAATTAATATAAACTGGATCCAAATTAAAGGCTTGCTTACATGCTTTCTGATTAGGCGCAGGGTTAGTTGCACTTGCAGTCGTGGCTCCGTACACCCCCCCATCCATGTCAGTTACAATAGTTGCTTTATCAGCTTTACGGCTTGCTCCCTGAAAAAAAACAAATCGTTACCATTTACCTTTGTATTTAAGAAAAATGCAGAAACATGTGTTAATGGGTTCAAGTGAGAATGTAGAACCTTGTTAGCTATTATCAGTCTAATCATGAAACGACATATGTTTGAAGCGTTTCTTTCACCTGTTAGATGACTGAAAACCAATGGAGATATGATAACAGGTAATGAATTTAGGCCTGTAATGCACCGTTGCGCCTTGCCCTGAAAAGATAGATAAATAACGTCGTCAACAAATGAAACAAAACCATGATTATAAGTAATTAGCAGCCACGATACCAGAGAATGAGAGGCGTTTGAATGTTCATTTTGAAAGTGATTATGGATGTGTGTAGGATTGCTTATTGCATTTTATTACAGAAGATAAACAATATTAAGGGTGTTTGAGATTGCCTTGCTAATTATTTGTAACTACAACTGAACCTTTTTTATATAAAAAACTAATTAGGAGGTTGTGTTTGATACACATTGGGAAACTAAGTTTAACTTGGTTTGACCGATCTGACCCATTTCACTATAGGTCATTCGCACTGATGTATTATCTAGAGAGTTTTTGGTCAATGTGTATGTGGAAAATTCAGGTATCATTGATATAAACATGACCTCTTGTGACGTTCTCCCAGGAAGAAGTGTAAATGGACTAACCTTGTCGTAATACTGGAATGGCGAACGACATTACGACTTCCGTTATTCCTAAACATCGACTCTGCAGACAGTTACATTTCATCATCACGGCCTCCATTATTCCTACCAGTAAATAAAGGATATGAACAAACAACAACTCGACATGTATCTATGACTAAAAAAAAAGAAACGGGTTAACCAACAGGACTCGGAAAGAGTAGATAAAAGTAGATATATCCATCATGGATGTGAGTTTAAGAAGCTCACCCTGCCACAAAAAAATAGGTACCAAATACCTGCAACAACACTAAAAAAATCCATTTCGCCAACACTTAGGTACAAACGGCATCAACAAAGTAACTTGCCAAGGATTATCAACACCCTTAGCTGCAAACAACATAAGCAATGTAAAACCTCAAAACCAATCTCCTCAAGAAATTCATCAAACACATGGTAGGCACCAAATCAACCAACAATTTTTTAGTGAATTATGTCAAACCCTATAATGTTGATTTAGAATAACAATTAAAACTTTAACCAAATTAGAAAACAATACCTGATCAACCAAGAGGCAAGGACATGAGAACATCAAGACCAGCGTCGCTGTCCGGTAGTATCCTTTTAACTCATGAACCGGATTGGGCCAAAAAAAAGGGATTCAGCGAAATCACAACATCAGCGCTCTCAGGCA
>LBNU01004553.1:136739-157690 GCA_014162995.1 Artemisia annua | reverse complement strand
GGGGGGGGGGGGGGTCCGGAACCTTCTTGACATCTTATTTCATTCTAGTCATTCTCTTTTGTATTTAACAATCGTTAGTCAATTATCGTTAATTACTTAACACTCGTTAGTCGTTATTGTGTATATAATAATTAAATACAATATTTTATATTTAATTACTAAACTTTAACTCTCATACGTAAAGTGTGCAATCCCGTGGTCTCAAGTTCGATCCTAACATACACTATTAATTTATTGTCCTTAAAACCAACAGCTCCCAATTGGACATATCTAAATAGTGTATCACGTTGGTTACACGCTAATGTCTCTAGTACAACTCGAGTAAGTTTCATGGAAAAACCTTTTAATGATTCATCATTATTATTATTCTTTTGTTTCTAATACCATGTTAATATGGATATGGATCTCAGTCATTCCATAATTAACTATTCTGCTTCTCGTCATTTATGATTGAGCAAGATTACCAAATCTTCTGAATGTATTCCAGATAGATCTTGGGCGTGGGCACCCAAACATCTTGTCAACCCTACGAGGGGCCCAACAGTATTAAACTTCAAAACGAATTAGAAGGAACAAATTCTTTATTGACTACAAGCAAAACTCGTGAACTTTGCAATATTTCTGAAAACAATCCTTATAACTACCAGTTACGTATAGCGTTAAATTGTTCCACAGAAATGCACTACATCCATGACAGTTTTCTGGTATCTCAAGTATGAGGATAACTATTCATGATTTACTTGATGACAAGATCCATATACAATCATGTAGTTGGGATAAGTTCTATATTTAATTCATTGAATATCATGTGAAATTGGTATGTCAACGCATCAATATACTTTCAAGTATATTCTACCAAAACTTAGATTTGTCTTAATTTAACGATATTCCTATATCATTAATTGACAACGGACCATTTTAGAATATCTAAATTATTCACGGATTAAACATGCAAATATAGGACAATTTATGATGAATGAAAATAAACGTACCAAGTACTTTTAATTCATTATAATAATTGTTTAACATTCCTTATCCAAATACTAAATAGATCAATGCATGAAAATTCTAGTTGATGAATTATGTCTCAAGTCATGATAATCATACTTGTTGACAAGGCATAAATCAACCAACTTTGATCTATCGAAATTTTGAGAATACTTATTTCAAGACTTCAACTAGTGAAGTTCTTATATGTGTGCATTCAAATAATTTGATATTGCCACATAATATTTCATAAAGTGTGCGACAACCTCATCACCAATTTATGATAATCAAACTTCCAAACCTTTTAAAGTTTAAAGTATTCTTATTTTTTAATGTATAATGCAACTATGCTCTTAGAAAAGCACAACTGGTTCACATGACCATTAACAAGGATAAAATCCTACCATGACTAGTATTGAGTGTTATCTCAATTAAAACATCATCATTGTATATAAACAACAATATGCTCTTTAAAACTCCGTAAACTTTAATATCTATTGTGTAATGTTTAATACCTTCCAAACTTTCAAGTTTGTAAGCTATAACAATTACGCCAAATTTCAATATCAATGGCGATATGTCTCTTTTATCATCTCCCATGTTATATCAAAAGCGAAAAACTTAAAACAAAATTCATATTTAGAGGCACCATGCACATGCTTTCATATATGTTTCTTGATCTTCATCATCAACCATCTAAACATTAAAAAATCAAATTTTGATCATGTCCCATTTGAGATAATGAAGGATTTAACAAAACCCTTCAAGGATTTTACACGTAAATGTATATATAATGTTATATTTGAGAAAATATAAAGGGTAAATAAAGACTTACAGAAGGTGAGCTGGTTTTGAAGATATATATTTTTTTTTGGGTGAAAGCTTAACGTTTTTATGAATGCATTAAACTATTAATGAAGCTGAAAATTAAATAATAAAAAGAAACGGTATACAATTAAACATGTGGATTGTTTTTTGGTCTTATGTTTTAATGTAGATTTTAGGTATTTCTTTTTTGTTTTGAAAGAATCAGATACCAAAATTACGTTTGAAAGGCAGGAGAATAAAGGTTATGTTTGGCGCGGAGCTTTTTGGGCCGATGAGCGGTGAAGAATGAGCTTTTTGATTTTTATTGCTCGTTTGGTAAAGGAGCGGTGAGCCTTGCTATTTTTTTGGAATGCTCATTTTTCCAATTCTTCTTTAAAAAGCTGTGAGCTGTGAGCTGTGGCTACTGCTCACTACTCACAGCTCATAATCAGTGCTACTACTCACTGATACTTTTACCAGGCCAATAATACCCTAAGAAAAGGAAAATGTGCATGTAAACTGGAGCATACGAGCATGTAACTTCCATAATGGAACAGCATGCTTAAGACTAGCTAAAACCGAGGAAATTAAACTTGATGACCAGTGACCGCAATAAAATATTAAAGCAAAACTGCGATATTGATTGATCCTGGACTTGGCTAAATTATGTATGTCAACCAGTATCAATACTCCCATCCTGAAAAACGGCCTTGTCCTCAAGGCCGAGGTTGCCATAGTCCACGGTGAATGGCTTCCAAGGTGGCTCGTGTTCGGATTCAAGAAAAACAAACTTTGGTGGAGGACATTGGTTATCGGGAGGAAATGTCTTTGGCAAACAACAACATAGCTTGAAAAAGATTAAGAGCGAGAACGAAACTCCTTTGGCTGCTAACGTGTCAATGATAAGTGAGGGAAGGGGAACTCGAATTTGTGCGGGTACATCATTTTGGATCTTGGTAACAGATGAACATGGCCTGGTAAACACCTTAGTCATGGGTTTGTCGGGTTTAGGGTGGTGAATTTGTAGCCCATATATGGTTGTTTGGTGGTGGTGTGATTATTAGTTGTGTTTTTGTTGGTATCGTGGCGGCGACGGTTGTTGAGCTAGTATTGCATTGTGTAGTTTGAAAGATTGGTGAGATGAGGGTATGGTTTGTTGTTGTTTTTTGATGAGTTGGGAAGTAAATGCGATTTGAGATGAATTTGGATAATGAATCGGCTATGGATGCCATAGACTCTTCAACTGATGGTATTTTACAAGTTGGAGGCATAGTACGAATCAATGAAAGCACGATTGATAAAAGACCGATTTGAGATGGTCAATCTCCTAAGAACTAGACAAGAGATAGATTTGATAAGGCCCTTGAGCGGGCAAGACTCCAAGTAATATAGAGAGACAAGACTTGAAACTAAGTTTCTTTATCATTCATTCGTAATTTTAACTGAGTTCAAAGATTACATATAAATAGGAAGAACACAAACCGCAATATAATAACTACTTAACCCACTAAGCTTAAGAAAAGGAAATGTGCATGTAAACTGGAGCATACGAGCATGTAACTTCCACAATGGAACAACATGCTTAAGACTAGCTAAAACCAAACCCCCAAATCATCCGCTTGATGAGCTTGAAATTGTAGATGTGCTCCAAGCAATCGCCACAGAATCCGGCGACATTGTCTGTGAATCATCCTTCAACAGCACTGCATCATCAGATGTACCATCAAACACATCCTGCTTCACATTGTTGTATCTTCCATTTTGAATGCCAATAAGACCTTCCAATACTTCATCCATTGATGGTCTAAGACCCCTCTCATTTTGCAAACATTGGAACGCCAATTGCGCTACTGCACTAATCATCTTTCTAACCTCGTAATCAGTCTCAAATCCAAGATTTGGATCAACAAGCTCGTGTAGTTCATTGTTTTGGATCTTGTTTAATGCCATGTTTGACAAGTTTATCTCATGGCGATGCCTAGTGATATCCACAGCCGGTTTTGATGATATAAGCTCGATTAAAACAACTCCAAAACTATAAACGTCACTTCTACTAGTCAACTGATAGCAATTGTGATACTCAGGATCTACATATCCAGGGGTACCTTGTGGGGCAGTCGAGACATGGGTCACATTAGTTGGAAAAAGACGAGATAATCCAAAATCAGCTACCTTCACCGTGAAACTATTATCCAATAAAATGTTATTTGTTTTAACATCTCTGTGAACAACATCTGAAGCATGAAGGTAGACCAATGCACTTGCTGTTTCTATAGCAATGCTCATTCTTGTGGTCCATGTAAGTGAACCAGGTTTTGATTTGTTTCCGTGAAGATGGTCAGCGACCGTTCCGTTTGGAATGCATTCATACACGAGGAGAAGCTCACGGCTGTGGTGAGTGGTGCAACCGTAGAGAGATACAAGATTTTGGTGACGTAAATGAGCAAGAATTCCTATCTCATTCATGAACTGTTCTACCCTTTTGAAATTGTTTTCATACAAGCGTTTAACTGCTACTACACGCCCATCTTTGAGTTTCCCTGCAAGTAAAGAAAACTAGTTAAAGTTATATAATATATTATGATGTCTTCTAAGATTCCCTAAATGCAATTTTTTTTCAGGGGTGTTTGATTTAAAGTGAGATGGACCTAATTAATCAGCAAACTAAATTACTATGGGTGGTGACAACTTTTGGTTATTTAACCTTTTAATAGATAAGATGCTAGAAAAGAACAATTTGATTAAACGAATAGATCAAAGTTTTGCGAAATGGGACTAAACGTATGGAATTTTGGTTACTCATCGTGATTGATTTTTTTTTTTTAATTAATTTATTTATTTTTTTAATCCTGACATGAAACTGATTATTTGATTCTAAAATAACACAGAGTTTTGAAAACCTAAACACCGACATAAAACTATATGCTTACCTTGGTAGACTGTACCAAAACCACCATCTCCAAGTTCATTAGCAGAATCAAAATGGTTTGTGGCTTTTTCAAGCTCTCTATACTTAAAAATTTGGACACCATGGTAGGCCTCACTCTTCTCAGGATCCGTTACTGATGATCCATATGATGAATTTGACATATAAGATGAAGCATAGTAACGTTCCTTGTTGCGTCTTCTCCGGTAGAAATAGAAAACCACAACCATGAGACAAACTCCAAATATAACCGAAATTACAGCTATAAGAACCTTGCGTCCCAAATTCATCTTCTTACCTGAAACATTGGAAGATGCATTTTTTATTTCAAAAACTCCAATCAATATCACAAAACTATAAGAAAAAAGATGGATACCATGTTTTTCACAGTTGCTACACTGCCATTCCAAAACAAAACCTTTTCTTAGAACATCAGTATAATATTCATACAACAACACATCAAGACTATCAACATGAACTGGTACATGAACCGATTTCTCGCACAAATCTATTGAATAGTTATTTTGCTCCAAGATTTCAGGGTGGAAAACAGCAAAAGAAGACAAACTACTACCATTTGTAGCACAATCAACCGAACTATGTCTTTTCCTTGTAATAATTTTTACAATTGTAAAAGAAGTCTACATCAACGGATAAATCACTATAACTAAAAGGCTTTCCATTGACACTAAAGTTACTTAGAGGAATTGAGCACATATTGCTTTTGTTGAAAGCGTTCGCATTGACAAGAACCACAGAAAAGCTGGTGTAAGATACCCTCAAATTTTTGGACCGCAACTATAGAGCTTGGTTGAAAATTCGATAAAATGTTGGAGGTTTTGGCTGAGTGAAAGAATTGGTAATAGAGTTAAGGATTATGATGACAAGAGGAAATATTTTTTTGTGAAAATGATGGAATGAAAGAAATCAGGTGAAACGAAGGTTGTATGAATTTGTCAATGAAAGAGAGGTAGCTAGCTTGAATTTTATAAAGCAAGTAGTCTTTTTCCTACAGTGTGATTGTGAATGAGACTTGAACTTGTTTCATGTTTCATTATATTACTATAAAGTTAGATTCAGTTATGTCGAGAAATACTACCATATAAAATCTTATTTTGGTTTTTTACGGATACTTGATTAATATCAAAGAGAGCTCGTGTATTGAAATTTGTACATGCTTAAATTTTTCATTAAAACTTACCAAAATCAAAGATGCAGTGATAATAACATTTACCAAAATCAAAGATGCAGTGACAATAACATTTACCAAAATCAAATATGCTTTGAGGGAACTAGCGAACATCAATTGTATGACGTTATTAAATTTTTTTTCCAACAGCAGATTTATATTTTAAACATAACAAAACTAGCTAGTCGCTAAGAAAAAGGATTACAAGATATGAAATAGAATGTTACAAGGGTTAGTAAAGCACCCTTATTCAACTAATTAATGTACCTTTTTTTTTTTTTTTTTTTGGAAAGCAATGAATTTTATAAACACCAACTAAAAAATACACTTTTAAAATCTACTAGAAAAAAAAAAAAAAAAAAAAAAAAAGCTTAATATCGTTAATAAGAAAAGTCGTACCACTGCAGTCGTTCCTTGTCGAGGTACCGTCCGAGCAAAAGCACATGAACTCAGTTGAATTGCTATAACCACATAGCCCACCGGAATCTTCACACTTATCGCAATCGTCCGTTGTTATCTGCCAGTGTAACTCGAACCCTGTTCTCAAAGCTCCAGGGAACTCTGTACCCAATCGCTCATTAGAAAGGACTGCATCCAACACCGAAGTTACCACTTCATCTTCGCACGCTAACTCGCCCCAGTTGTGATTTTCATTTTCAGGATTTATAACATTAATGCACGACCATTTTGAATCGTTATTCAAGCATGGTATGACAGTTGCAAAACTAGGTACGTCACCAGTGCAATTAAAGTGAAAACTTAGATTAAGATTATTCGAGGAATAATTTAAAGGCAGTCTTTCTAGCTCAATCCCATGCTTCACCCTGGGGCACTCTTTTTGAACCGGAAAGACACTAGAAACATCGTAGTCGACGAGAGTAATACTCGTATTAGTTAGACTCCGTACGTAGTAAGAATCGCCACCAAAATGCATCATGGGAGTGGGACGATTCTGTCCATTATTTAGGATGGTGCAGTTGATCCCACAACCTTCATAACCACAATACTGACTACTTGTTTGATTGTCTATTTTCCAAAAAGGGTAACTGATCTTGAGCCCATTACAATCGGATGGAAGGCAATTCTGGAAATCTGAAATATTGGTTTGGACTGCTGCCATGGTGATGATGAAGAAGGACCAGGGGAGGAAAAGGAGAAGTGGGTGATACATGATTTTTGAAATGTTCAAAGAACAAGTCCAAAGACTCTATTCTATTTATTTATAGCACATATTGTTGGTATCTTTTTTTTTCCTACTCTCTCTTTTAATATACATACATCTTTTTTTTTCCTACTCTCTCTTTACTCTCTCTTTTAATATACATACGGGTGTGTTTGGTAAAAGTAGCAGTGAGCTGTGACTAGTAGTCACAGCTCACAGCTTTTTAAAGAAGCATTAGAAAAAAACCATTCTTAAAAAATAGCAAAGCTCACCGCTCCTTTGCCAAACGAACAATAATAATCAAAAAGTTCATAGCTCACCGCTCATTGCCCCAAAAAGCTCCAAAAAACTCCGCGCCAAACATAGCCATAATATTAGGATACCAAGAAATAAACAATAATTTATTCTGTTAATTAATATGCAAACATTGAAAGTGATCAAATTTGAGATCTGCTAAAAATATCTACAAAATCAATAACAACCATAAATTTTACGTTAATATTTACCTATAAACTTTAATATTTTACTTTAATCACATAAATTTTATACTTTATTTTCAACCATTAAGTTATTTCACGCATAACGAAAACCATATTTAAACATTTTATATCACAGTTGACTAACGTTTAGTCTACTTAAAAAACATTAAAACGATCATTTTTATTCAAGTTCATTGTTTTCAAATTACTTGCATTTTACTCGTTTTAAACTTACGTTTTAAGCGTTTTAACTTGCACGCAACTTACCCAATACTCGCACCACCTTTATCACTACCCTAAACACTTATACACTATCAATATTTACTCATTACTCCCTAATCCTATTACAAAAATCAGCTACCCTATTTATTACACAAAATATCTTACTATATTATTAATACTACACATTATCTTTACCAACTGTGTCACCAAAGTCTTCATTTTCTTTCTTACAAAACCAACTACACTATTTCCCTCCCCCTCCCCTTACTTCTTCATTAATGCATGTACTCATGGTTCCCTAAACTTTTGTTCAAGTCTTGCATTTTACTTTTACTACTACCTTTCTTTTATTTCACCACAACACAAAAACTAAATACACAACTCACACTCACAGCAGCAAACACAGAAAAATAGGGTGTAAAAACTTTGGTCTTTGCTTATTCAAGTTCTTATTTTGCGGCTTAATTGGCTAGAGTTAGAAAGGGTGTTCATATTTGGGTTATAATTGGAGTATTTGGGGTTTTCTTGTTCATTCAAACCACTAATCATCCACTATCTTGTTGTATGCTTCAAACACTCTTCCATACATATTTTCTTGCTTATCTATGCCTAGCATAATCATTTTAGCACTTGATTATACTTGTAATATTGCAAACCTTAGGAATAAGTTACTTATTTTACTCAGCACTCTGTTCTGATTAAACCAGGCCCTAAATCGACCTATCATATCTAGACACTTTTATATACCTTGCCAATTTTTGTGGACCTATATACATGTGTTAAGTTGATCCCTACCAAATTTTGTAGTCATTAGAGTTGATTTGATATTTTTGTTTTAAAATCGTACAGGGAAGTTACTCAAAACCGACAAAGAAATTTGTAATCTGTACATTTGTGTAATAATACCAAATCTAAAATCATTTTGGGCTTTTGTACTAGTTGATACATTTGTAAAGGACTCTTATACCTTTCCTGAGACAGTAAATTCGAAACCTAACGATGAACAATGAAGGAGAACCGGCCCCAAGACCGTAGATGTAGTTTTCCGAAATTGAGATAGTTTTGGTACCTTGTCGCGTTTTTGACTTTATATGACAATTGGTGCAAAACCAAGCCTAAAGGCTTCCGTTCTTGGAAAATGGACTCGAAAACTATGAACCTAGGCCCTTTGAAACAATTTCCTTCTTCAGAAAATAAGCGAGCAATGACCCGATTTAGAGTAACATTTTCTAAAAATAGGACCATGATGTCCAAACTTTTGTTTTAATGAAAACCGACACTTGGAACTTATTTTCTAGAACCGGAACTTTGAAATAATGATAATAGACACGTTCATCTACATTTAGAGAGTTTAACGAGGAAAAACAAACTTAAAACGAGTTAGATACACACTTTCTAAGACGAGTTTAGAATAACTATTATAACTTAAACTTTCTAGTGTTTTAAAGCAATAAAAACGCGATTTGAATATATTTCTTAAACGATTGACTTACTTAACTTGTTAAAACCTCACTATAAGTATATAAAGGTTCTAAACATCATAAAACTCATACGCATATAGTTTAGGTCACGGTTAGGAATACTTGTCGTTGAACTACATTACACTTTCCTGTTGCATTACCAACTCACGGTGAGTTTCATAGCCCGACTTTTATATTGTTTATACATATTTTGAAATACCTTTGGTAACAATACAATGTTTACTTTTTTACTATGCACACAATTATTTATACAAAATATATACATTGACCAGGTGTACTAGACAAACTAATATGTATATACATGACCTAGTGTAACGGTCACACTACCAAGTGTAACGGTCAACCTACAAAGTGTAATGGCCATTACGAGTCTAACTAATGAGACGAAAAGTGTACCAGTTTTAAGGGGTCATTTAAGCCCTAATTCGAGTAAATATGATCAAATATTGCCCTAAATCGTTCCTTTTGTCATTTTAGGTACTTTTGAGAAGAATTCTGGAAAACATGCATATTTGGACGTTTTTGGAGCATAAAAGTGAAAAAAACGACAAAGTCTCAAAAGAAGCTGGATTTCCTACCTGACGGCGTCAGAGTCACAAGGTGACGCTGTCAGCCAACGTTGACAAAGGAGTGAAATCAGATTACACTAGACGCCCTATGAAGAAAACAAGATGTTTACACCTGACGGCGTCAGGTGTTAGAAAGAGTAGGCCGTCAGGTGTTAACTTAAAGAGTGACGGCCCAGAGTAAATTAAAGGGTGACGGCGTCAGAAGTAAATCTAGGCCATCCGAGAACCCTAATGGCGGCGAGCTGACGGCGTAAGAACCCATAACCTGACGCCGTCAGAATGTAAAATCTATATATATTTTTCTATTTTTCATTCATTAGGGTGGAACTTTTGGTACAAAACCCTAAAGACGAATTTGGCTGTATTTTCAAGGGTTTTTCATCCTTGAATCCTTCATGTTCAATTAAAGATAAGTCCTCACTTAAATTAATCAATATGTCTATGTGTTGGTTAATTATATCTTATGCTTGTCTTTCAATTAACATGCTAGGCTAGATTTTTCTTGTGTTTGCTTAGATCTAATGAAACCTAACTATTAATTATTGGTTGATTGGTGTGTTATTACTTTGTTGGGATGAATGTTTCATCAATGTTAGGCTTAAGAAAACTGGCAATACTCCTATATGGTAACATGCTTGAACGTCTTAAGAAACATGTAACTAAGGCATACTAAGTTATTAAGGTAGTATTTAACGCATGAGCCACTGTTTACAATCCCTATGATTATGTGTACACATAGTTGTAGGAGGAGATAAGAGCTGATAGAATTGGGGAGATATGTATGCCACCCCATGAATTGTTAAGGAATACACCCGTCATCCACGCAAGTAATACATACACCGATTAACCGGTAAAAGATAGTTAGGGAGTAAGGAAGTCTAAGTAAACACATTTGTCTCCATATAAGTTTTCACAACCACAATAGTTTAGTTATTTTATTTTTTATTGCAATTGTAGTTTATTTGGGTTAGTTGACTAGAAACTAATTCCGCCCACTCCTCCAAAACCCGAGATTTTACTTGCTTTCCATAAAATATAAAAATACAAAAATAATCTTCCTTCACCTTTAGACCTTTTAGAGTAGTTTTTCTATCCTAACGAACACTATTCCCTGTGAGAGAACGATCAATCCCCCGTACTTACCACTACACTATACTACACCGATCAGGTACACTGCCGGGTGGGATTGCAAGCTCCTCAAGATCCCTTGAGAGGTAAAACCTGTTGCGTGGTCGCAATCCCACGTCCATCACTAACGATCAACCAAACATTATAAATTTTGTGTTCCACATTTATAAATACTTAAACTTATAAACTCACCAACATTATTGTTGACCCTTTAGCATGTATTTCTCTGGTTTGCGTCAGTTGTTTAGCATATCATGGAGCATGAGCATTCGAGTCACATCTTTTGAAGACATATGCAAATATTCATCATTTGAGAACTTTTTCAAAAGTGTATTTACTTATTGTTATAGATATTGCATTTGTAATGATTCAAAACCCTGTTTAAACTTTATCGAACGTGTATTCAAAATGACTCATGTAGGTCGTTCGATGTAACTGTAACTTTCAGCTATGAAGTCACGCCCCGGTTAACATTCCGCTGTGACCCATTTTGGGGGTGCGACAGATTAGTATCAGAGCTCCGGTTATAGAGAAGTAGGTTGCATTTAGTATCTAGACTATAANATTTGTAATGATTCAAAACCCTGTTTAAACTTTATCGAACGTGTATTCAAAATGACTCATGTAGGTCGTTCGATGTAACTGTAACTTTCAGCTATGAAGTCACGCCCCGGTTAACATTCCGCTGTGACCCATTTTGGGGGTGCGACAGATTAGTATCAGAGCTCCGGTTATAGAGAAGTAGGTTGCATTTAGTACCTAGACTATAATTACTATATACATTGGGACTCCCCTTATTACCTTACACACTTTCCGCTGCATTCCACGTACTAAGTCATTTGACAATTATACATGTTCATCCATTTTAAAGGTCCATAAAACTTTTCCAAGACGTCGTGTTTAATACAAATGGTCTCTAAAACTTTTCATAATCGTGCATAACATCGTTTTACATGACATTAAAACCGTTACAGTTTGTCGACTCCCCCGATTCCCTTACTAACCGTCTCTGAAGACTAGTTGAAAAACTCGTCCCATACATTTGTACTTTACCATGAACGGTTATATCATATTTACATTTTGAATTCTCCATTATTTTATATTAAGGTGTTATGAAAATTTCCAATCTACACTCCCTATTTTATTACCATATTATAAACTATTTTGCATTTATCCTAAAAACTATTTTTATATCGTCTTATAAACTATTTTGTTCCTTTATAAACGATTTTAACTACTATCTTATAAACTAATTTCCTACCACCCCATAAACTAAATTGCTACTATCATATAAACTGTTTTACTATTACCTTACAAACTATTTTGTTATCATCATATAAACTGTTTTGCTACCTTTTAAACAGCCTTAAAACGAGTGGTTTAAAGTAATAAAAACATGTCCACCTACATTTAGAGAGTTTAATGAGGAAAATCAGCTTTAAACAAGTTAGATACACACTTTCTAAGACGGGTTTAGAATAACTATTATAACTTATACTTTCTAGTGTTTTAAAGTAATAAAAACGCGATTTGAATATATTTCTTAAACGATCGACTTACGTAACTTGATAAAACCTCACTACAAGTATAAAAAGGTGCTAAACATCATAAATCTCATACGCATATAGTACATGTTTCAACTTCCTGAAACGACTTATTAATTTAGGTCGCGGTTAGGAATACTTGTCGTTGAACTACATTACACTTTCTTGTTGCATTACCTACTCAAGGTGAGTTTCATAACCCCGCTTTTACATTATTTATACATATTTTGAAATAACTTGGGGTGAGAATACAATGCTTACTTTTTACTATGGACACGATTATTTCCACAAAGTACATATATTGACCAGGTGTACTGGACGAACTAATATGTACATACATGACCTAGTGTAACGGTCACACTATCAAGTGTAACGGTCAACCTACCAAGTGTAATGGTGAATTACGAGTGTACCGATCAACCGAACATTATAAAACTTGTTTTCCACATTTATAAATACTTAAACCTATGAACTCACCAACATTATTGTTGACCTTTTAGCATGTATTTCTCAGGTTTGCGATAGTTGTTTGGCATATCATAGAGTATGAGCATTAGAGTCACATCTTTTGAAGACTTATGAAAATATCATCGTTCGATAACTTTTTCAAAAGCGTATTTACTTATTGTTTTAGATCTGGCATTTTTAATTATTCAAAACCCTGTTTAAACTTTATCGAATGTTTAAACTTTATCGAATGTGTATTTCAAAATGACTCATGTAGGTCATTTGATGTAATTGTTACTTTAAGCTATGAAGTCACACACCGGTTACCATTCTGCTGCGACCCATTTTGGGGGTGTGACATTCCTGGCCTGTTCCAGATCATGCTTTTTTATTTCCTTTAACAAACGAATGCTTTCAACGACCACAAGCCACGTGACCTTTCAAGTTCGCCAATCACCTTTTCCCTAGTTTTTAGGGTTCCGGTGTGACAACCCGCAAATTTCCCTATAAGTTCTATTTGGAGAAAAGTTCATCTATTTTGAATTTGGTTTCATTTTCGAGAAATGAGGCATATTTATAGTCAATCTTATTGGAAATATTATTCTGAGCGCATTGGTGTTATTCCCGTATCATGAATCTTTCATTTACTCGCCTAAATGTGTCCCGAATCTCATTTCATGGAAGATTAGAAATTACAGTTATGGTCCTTGTGGTGTATTTTACCCCGCGCCCCTCATCTTTCCTAAACCTTACAAGTTGTAATTAACATCTTTATTTATTTGGGTATAAAAGGGGAAGTATAATACTTCCATTTCATTTTTAGGGTTCTCTCCCTCCTCCTTCACCTTACCCAGCCGACACCTCACTCTCCCTCCCTCTCATATTTTCCGGCCACCTTCAGGCTAACAACGCCACCACCGCCGCGAGTGGTGCCTCACCGCCGCCACCACCACTCCCCAAATTCTTTCCTCTTTCTTTCGAGCTATTATACGCGCCATCAATCTCACCCAACCACCCATTCCATTCAAGATATACAATCGAATCCACCACCACTTCTCTCCTTTCGTGTTTTCTTGATAACCGAAGGTTGAAGGTGGATTTATCTCGCCGTTTTCGAGGTGTTTGTGCCTCTGTTCGATCCTCAAGCCTAGGGTTTCGAGGGTTAGTTGCTACGGTCTAGTGTGAAGGTCACGAATAAGAGTTATTTTGGAAGTTTATTCGTGTTTTGCTCGTGGTCTCGGATTGAGTCGTGTTTTGGTTCGAGTTGTACTCGAGAGGATGCCATCACCGTCTCTCTCGTTTTCTTAGGTATGCCGAAAGCTCAACACCCATTTTATTCTATTTATCTTCTTATCTAGATTGTTCGGATTTAAAACAAGTGTTATAGTTTTTCGTGGATCTAAATTAATAAAAACGGATTATTGAGTTTTGTGGATATAAAATGAGAATACAACTTGTTTTAGAAATGGTTCATGTGGTAAGAAAATGGATTAAGAAGTGTTGGTTGTTAATATATTTATTTGTCTTATTCTCGATATGGATTTTGAGTGACTGATTTACTTGTGGCCTCGGATTCAGAAAAAACCTACGTAGGGTACTGGTCTTGATTTGGTATTGTTTTGGGTCGGGTTTAATCTGTCTGAGTCGAAATTGACTCGCTTGAGTCACTGTTTGAATTTGACGAAGTATTAATATTTCTGACTTTAGATTTTGTTTTGAACTTGTGTTATTTAAGTTGGATTCGAATTCTGGGTTAAAATGTAAGTCAATAAGGATTTAAAAACGTCTTATTCAGATTAGTTGGTAGGAATGGGTGTAAAACAAGTTAATAATAATTTGTGTAGTGAGAACCTGGAAATGGTGTTGCTTGTTTGATCTCGGTCAAGGAAGTAACCCACAAAGGGTGTACACAGTTGGGTTATAAGCGTGTCATGGGCTCAACCATCCAACCGTGAGTGTGTTTGTTTATTTAAGTTGAGCCTCAAGCCAATTTTACATAAGAATGATAAATATATATATATATATATATATATAAAAAAAAAAAAAAGGTATGCTTGGGTTGATGTTTAATAGGTAATAAAAATTATTTAGTCAAAAATTATAAGGATAAGTCTTATAATGATATTGGAGGTGTGTTTGTTAAAACTGGTTGTAATGTATACATGACTAACATATTTGGTTGATGTTGACGAAGTATTGCTTGGTATTTTCGGATATAACTTGGGATCGGTATTTGGGCTAAACATATAATACTNATATATATATAAAAAAAAAAAAAAGGTATGCTTGGGTTGATGTTTAATAGGTAATAAAAATTATTTAGTCAAAAATTATAAGGATAAGTCTTATAATGATATTGGAGGTGTGTTTGTTAAAACTGGTTGTAATGTATACATGACTAACATATTTGGTTGATGTTGACGAAGTATTGCTTGGTATTTTCGGATATAACTTGGGATCGGTATTTGGGCTAAACATATAATACTTGGACGGTGACTATAATCATTTGACTAAATTGGATGAATACAATGGGACAATTGTGGACTTGACAATTATTTGGCGTTGGATATTGGACAATTTGGACTTATTGGACTTCAACCGAATACAATATATTAGACTCTATACGAATTTAATATATTTGATTCGCAACGGATACACAATAAGTAAGTAATGTCTAATAAACAATGAATACTCTTTATTTGTTTTCTATTAACTTGTCGGGAAATATTGTTGAGAAAATTGATTTAATTAAGTCTATTGACTTGGAAATGCTATATAAATGGATGCGTCATGCCGAAATTTATAAACTTTTCTAAACTTACATTTTTATTTCTAAACTTACATTTTATTTCTAAATCTTTTTAAGACTTCTTTTATAAAACCCGACAAAGAAGTTAAAATGAATAGTTCTATCTAATTCTTAAACCCTTTCATAATTGAATTATTAACTTGTGACTTTTATAAAACTTATTGAACTACTCTAAACTATTTGGGATTATGGGGTAGATACCGAAACTTACCGATTGACCTATTTTATACGTAGTATTAAATAGATAGTAGTCGCTATTTTCTGAATTTTCTTCGAGTTTTAATTAATATCTATCAATTATGTCAATGTTTATTCCTCTTTGGCGTGAGTTGTATGTCGACGTTTATTCTTCTTTGGCGTGAGTTGCATGTCGATGTCTTTATCATCTTGGCGTGAGTTGTATATTGACGTCTTTTATTTTGGCGTGAGTAGTATTTTGAGTCTATGTCTTCTTACCACACCACACGAAACATAAAGCTTTCTTACGAAATATTGATACTTAACTCTTTATAAGTAATGATTTGAGTAATCCACGAAAACTATGACACATCGTCTTTTATAGACTTTATTATTGTACGAACTATATTTTGAGATAATCGTATGCGTATTAGGATGTACCATCGTGTTCGTACTACTTGGTGCCGTCGTGCCCATCTTTTGGATATCGTTGTGATTAGCTCTAGATGCCAAGTTGTGTCCGTCGTAATATTTGCATTGTTGTGGCTAAGGTGAGTTCATAGCCCCCCTTTCTTTTAAACAAGTTTTCATAACTATTTTTGGGGGAGAATACATGCTCTTTTAACTAAACTCAATGATTGTTTATCTGATTACGTGAACGGTTTGATTAAGATTTGATTGATTAGGATTTGATTGATTGATTGATTGATTTACTGATATACTTGATTGGGATATTCAAATGCGTTATGTGTTTACCTGGTTTATATATGAGAGCTTCCTAGCTCAAACCATTTTCTTGGACCTGCTACTACTTGGTTTTGCTACATGTGTTGGCTAGATAAGGTTAGACGGAAGTAGAGTTGACCTAGAGCTAGGGCGCTTTGACCCTAGTTTGGAATAGACTCTGCTGCGGCCTAGATCCGGGGCAGTAACGGGTGGTTCCTTGTTGTGACCTGGCTAGTGACCGTTGATTCATCTTTCCTAAGATGATAAATTATTGATTGAGAATGAGATTGAGATTGAGATTGAGATTGAGATTGAGATTGAGATGGTGATTGTGATGTCTATACCTGCCTCTAGTCACATATAGCACTTAAACTTTTAAGGTCCACAACTGTTTTGATAACTTAAACTCTATGAACTCACCAGCGTAAGCTGACCTTTAGCGTGTATTCTCAGGTTTAAGGCGATAGCTTACTATTTGAAGGCGCTTGGCAAGGGGCATGGTCATAGGCGACTCTGATGAACATTTGGGACCGCTTTATTTACTTATGGGCCTATTTTCGCACTATTTTCAAAGCATGTAAACTATATGCTTTTACATAACAACTTTATTCCATTTAAATGAAATAAAAACCATTCTTTGTTCCTTGTGTTGTGATACCGATTTCGTAGCACCCCATTGCATGTATGCTTCCGCTAGACCCGAATTTTGGGGGTGTTACATCCGGTCACTTTCAAGTGAAGTTGTCTTAACTTTTCCCTAAGTTTCCTATCATTATCAACTTCCCTCCTAAGTAGGACGGTTACGAGATCCGCCATTTTTGTAGAGTTGGCAACAGTTGCAAGCTGTTCCATCTGTGTCATTTGCAAGATTTTGATGAGGAACTATTTTTTGTTAGGGTTGAGGAATGATAATGAAAAAGTTTATGGGTGGAATAAATACAAGTGAAGAATCAAATTTGAAAGGTTTTGTAGGAATTTGAAAGGGTTAATACATGTATTATTCGTTGGAAATATACAAAAGTTTGTGTGCTACAATTATGTCCCTGTAAATAAGGTTGTCTTGAGAATGTAACCAAGGAAGTGGGTGGGATAAAAGGCAGGAAACGTGAAATGACTAAAATATCCCGACTTGGAACAGTGACTAACATGATTTTTTAAGGGTTGTCAGAAGGGACATAAATTGTTCGAAAGTGTGAACAACAGTGACATTTTTTGTAATTAAAGTTTGAGAGTTGCATAAGGTGCAAAATCAGGATACCATAAAGACATTTTTTTTAATTTACCCTATATCTTATCATGGTTTAGAGTTCTAAAACTTTATACAATGGTTTATCTAACAGGTGTATTAAGTTTTTTAAAATTATGAAAATGTTCAATGTTCAAAGCCCTTTCATACTAGAGATGAGTAAAAGAACCACCTAATCTAACCGAAATCGAGAACTTAACCAGAACCGTCAAAATCTGAACTAATCTAGTCCCATTGGTTCCTATTCTGGTTCCGGTTCCAGATATTGGTAAAATTTTGAATCTCGGATCGGTCAATTCAGGTCCATCTGTTTCCGATTCTGGGACTGAATACTCAAACAACTAAAAAAGAGGGAATTTAATAAGAAATTTCATTCCATAAGAGCCTAAAAAGAAGACCCCGACATCTTCTCATTTGTGAAAGCTGAATCCAAATATCCTAAACACTAATTTTAATCACTTGAACCATCCACAAAATAATCAATTAATCTAAATTTAATAATATTAAAAATTACTTAACATTCAAGACTCACATGAACAACAATCATCATCATCAAAACAATGGAAACAAATTTTTTTCATACTAGTTTTATTTTATTTTGATGTGGTTGTAACATGATCATAATAGATGTGCTTATAACATGTTATCATAAGTTTTTATAACGGTTATTTTGATGTGCCCTTATATTTTATGATATTAAGTAAATTAATCACATGTATCTACTTTAGTTGTTAAATGTTGTTGGTTTAAATGTAAAATGGCGCAAACTATAAAACAATTGGATTTTTTTGGGCTTTTGTTGCTGTTACAACTTAATTACCAAGGTGTTTCAAAAAAATTTTTTCATGCACGGGTATAACAGGAGAACCGGAATCAAAAACTATATTCGGTTCAGTTTTCGATTCTCATTTTTTTGGATTTCAATTCTTGTAGATGCTGGTTCCGGTTCTGAACCCGTGCTCATCTCTATTTCATACCCACATATCTAATATGTAACGCTGAAGTGAAAAAATATAGGATTTTTCATAGTAGATTAACGTATAATTTTATTTAACCCCTTTACTTCAATTGAAAATATTTTTATCATCAACTTTAAAACTTTTGTTCAAATAAACCTCTTAAATTTTAAATTTTTTAACTTTCAATAAAAACTTTTGATCATTGAATTTGTTTTTACCAGCATAATTTAAAGGTTGGAGGCTAACTCGACATATTGCCGGTTTTTAAAAGAAAGTAATTAACTGCAACTACGGCATTCAAACAATTTTGAAGAAATTGTCCGCTTGATCAAAACAAAAAAAAAATTAATTATAACTAAAGAAATGAAAACTAAAAAAAGTTGGTGTATCATAAGGAGTGTCGAATCAGGTAACGAGAAAAGTAAATAGTCTTCTTCATAAGACAGGTGCCTTATTTTACCAACCCAATTCGATATATTATTTCTAGTTTAGTACCCGTCGCCTATTAAGTCCGATTCACGTTGGTAAACATGATACATGCCTCCATGAACATGGTAATTAATTTTTTCACTAAATGAATATACTTGAACCGCTAACACCCCGTAATGATCAAATAATATGATATTTAAATTTAGAGATACAAATGTTGAGCAAATTAGTTAAGTGTCTTAATTAAACATTTACCAAATTTAAGGATTTTAATCAACTAAACAAAATTAAATAGTTTAAATAAAATGGTTGAACTATTATGGATATGGATGTGTTTATCTCTTAGCATTTGTTAGAGTTTATATCTAATTAAAATGAGATTGTCTAACAAGTGCTCTCAGGGTATCGCTTAAGATGTCTTAATTCATCCATAACTTTTCTTTTCAGTTGAAAAATGCATTTAATTCACATTGATCTTATAATTTTTCTTAATTATTCTGATTTTGTAATTAACAAACTTAAAATTTCCTTATTTAATCATTTAAACTAGTGCCTTGAGGGCACTGGTAAGGCAAACCCAAAAAGATATGGACAAGGATTCTCTCAAGTTGTAAGCACAACTTGAGTCAAGTTAGGGCATTATGAGCCATTGGATTTGATCCAATGGCTCAAATCAAAAGAAGTTCTTTTGATTTGAGCCATTGGATCAAATCTAATGGCTCATAATTGTCCAACTTGAGTCAAGTAACTTGAGAGGATCTCATCCCAAAAGATATACGTATCACTTAATTTATCATAAACTTGTGGATGTCTTTATTTATAAATAGACTTATTGGTTGATTGCTTTTATCATACCTTTTTCCTAAACTTGTGTTAATAATATGTTGTCGACACGCTTTAAAAGACCATTTTTTTTTTTAATTTTCTCGACTTTTAAAAGATAAATCGTGAATCCACCTATCTTTGTAATTTATTTAAGGATTGAGATCTTCTCATATTCAATTTGAATATCAGAGATAATTTTAAATTTTTTGTGAGTGAAAAAAAATGAGTTATTAATTGTGGAACCTTTATGTTATTGAAAATTAAGTTTCTCCTCACATCAAACCCAACATGATATCTCATGTTCAAATTAAACATGAGAGATTTAAATCCTTTACTTAATCATTGTTTCGAAGTTACCTGTTACGGAGTACTACATTTTGCTATGTGATAATATAAATTACGGTTTTGCAGTACGTGGTTTTTACACAAAACCTATGGGCTTAGAACATGGTATTCTGAATCAACCCATTAAACATTTAAATCTTGATCCAGATTCGTATCATTTTGTTTTATGTTCATTTTGTATTGAACCTTGAAAGTGTGGCATACCAAATTATTATTTTAATTGCTACTGGTATAATCCAACTCCTGTTGAACCGGTAACATACTACTACTGAAAATCTCTTTTTCAACTAAAGTGATTTATATAGTAACTAGCTTCAAGGCCCTATTCTTTTTTAAAAGGACTAGACGAGTACCCGTGCATAGCAACGGGATTTTATAGCGACACATAGTTTATTGATAAAAAAAGTTTATAGGTTATAAACGAAAAACAATAAAAGTTTGAAGATTTGGAAATTTAACATAATGTTTTGAAACCTGGTTCAACCCGGGTGGTT
>LBNU01004553.1:121606-136440 GCA_014162995.1 Artemisia annua | reverse complement strand
GAATTAAACATAATGTTTTGAAACCTGGTTCGACCCGGGTGGTTCAACTGGTTGAACCGTTCCGGTCGAAAAACGGGTTTGAAGCGTCCCGGGTCAACCCGGTTTGTGTTTTAATTGGTTGTATTTAATTTGGTAGATATGTTTTTAATTGGTTGTACAATGTGAATAAATCATTGTACTTTTAAGTAATGGGGTGTTTTAATAATAATATTAATTACATTCATAATTTCCTTTAATAAGATTTCAACATTTCAACATTTCAACATTATTGACTTTTCACTTTTCACTTTTGACTCTTTTTCCTTTATATGTAGTATAGATAAGTAGTAAAATGCTTGATACAATCACACTACAAAAAATAATATTAAGCTAAAAAAGTATTTCATTTCCAGAATAGTAGTAATTCACTAATTCCTTAAATGGTTATGTAAATAACAATTACTAAATAATATAAATGTGAAAAATGGACAGAGTATATGAAAACATACATGCTGCTGGAAACCGCCTTTTTACATCGAAGTTAATGCGAGAAAGACGGACGGAGCTAGGGGGTTCCCGCGGGTGCCCGGGAACCCCATGGATTTTGATGTAATGTTAACTTTTGAAAAAAACACTGATTTTTCCTAAATGCATTTTAAATGCACCAGGTCCTTTGAAATGTGTTTTCAGTATTACAGTTAAAAAGATTTTGTGCAACTGGTCATATTTGGTCCTTGCTCCGTCTCTGGCGAGAAACATAAAAGTTTTATTACTTAAACATTAGTTATTTACATGAATGACCAAAACTTGCAAAAATAAGCAAATTCCGTTATATGATTTTAACAGATGAACATACCTCACCCATATTCTTAAAACTGAAAGACAAGCTCCAAATTGTACTTTTCCATTAGCTAACTTAATGATCGTCGTAAAATGTCACAACCAGAATAATGAATTTTTTGTCCCAATGATGATCTTTAACATCAATAGCTTGATTTTGGTCTCTATGATAATCTGAGTTTTAGTGTGGTTTTGCATTCAATGGTAACAAATATGAACAAATTCTCTCTCTAGTGAGCTCGTTGGCAGATGCACAGAACAATCAAGTCAAGTTTGCAGCATCAACATGCATAATTTCAATTGAGGGATTCTCATCAGTCAAAGAATCAATCTAGCGATAAGTGAAAAGCTTGAATAATCTGAATAAACCCAAACCCATGATCATACATGAGTGCGCCCAATAGCATGTCTGATTTCAGAGGGGTCGTTAATTAAGCAAATCATATAATAATGCTAAGTCACTATGGAGAACCAACTGACGTAGGAACCATTCACTTAATAGATTCACATTTAACTCGTTTATAAAAAAGGGTGTCAGTAGATACACAGAACAGTATTTACTCTGAGTAAATATCACCACATATTAAACGTATTACTAATAAAATGCTTTAAACATATGAATTCTACCTTGTTATTTAATGAACATCTATGGAAATCATGTAAGAACAATGATGGATATGAAACGATCCATGCTCCTATAGTGCAAGAAATGCGGATATATCAGGATCTGTCTCGGTTAACTATGCACAAAAAGCTTTCAAAATAACGTTGTTTCGTATTGAACTTTTCTCTAGTTTTATATATAAACAACGTTTAACGAAAATAAATTAGTTCGTTTACTTTTTTGTTTCTTTTTTTCTTTTTTTTTAAATATATTATTCATCCAGTGAATATGGCCTTTAGGCTCGGCTTTACCTAAATCTATAAAAAGTTGACGTGGTCAAAAGAAAAAAAAAATAAAAGTTCTTGTTGATAACTTGATATTTTCCAATTTTAGAAGATTCCTTTCAATATCAATTGTCGCAGTTTGAGTCCACACATCAAGAACTACCGTGTTTTCTTTTTTTAAACATCTAAATGTTGAACAAATCGTACTTCACATGTATTTTATTAAAATAATTATCACTAGTACACTTAAAATATTAAACTTATACGGAATAGAAGAAAAGTTTAACATACATCTCAAATTTTCTAAAGATCAAATAAATAAATCTTTGTCAGTCATTTTTCATTAAACCGCCAAAAGGGTACCCGCTCAATGCGATGTGAGTATTCGATGACTATTTTTGTGACGAGCAAATATTTTTCATTTTAAATATTTTTTTAATTAGCATGTCCCAAATACTTTATAATGTAGGTGACATATGTTTTTTTCAAAAGTAGAACGTCTAACTTTTTAATATCGTAAATAATTAGCACTTCTATTTTTCAAATTTTAGCACTAAAATGATAGTTATAAGTTTAATGAGTTTTACATATAAATAATTATAAAAATATATCATTATTAGTGGAGGTTAATATATAGTTTAAATGAGATATAAATTTTTAAATTTTACATTAATTTTCTAATTTTTCTTTTATAGTAATGTTTTTTGTCATAAAATTTTAAAACTTCATTTTATAGGAGTCTCAAGTGTTTTATAATTTAGTATAGATAAACCCACATTAAACATTTTTTTATAAAAAATTAAATATCTCACACGTTAATCGTTACATAAAATGAATTATACCATTGCAACGAGAATTAACTCATCTTTCTATAAAGTTACACTTATAAAGTATATACTTTTGATGAACTTTATTTTGGGTATTTTTGTGAGTATAAATTTTACTCTTATAAAAATTACATGTTATTTGTAAAATCACATTTTTTTTGTTATTATAAAAATCACATATGAATCTTGTGATTTGCAAAAATCACATATGTTTTTCGTAATAACAAATCAACTGTAATTTACAAAACACATGTGATTATACAAATCATGTGAAATCACACGTAATTTTTTATAATTACAAATCACATGTATTTTTACATGTCACATGTGATTTTTTCCGACATAATTTCATTACCAAAAAAAAAAAAAAAACTTGAAAAGTTTTCATCGAAATATTACGAAGTGTCTGTCTACTAAAATATAAAAAAAGTTTATGTCGTGATGGTATATTTTATTGCCGCTTAATGATTTACCTTTCAAAAGATATTCTATCTTAAAAGAAAAGGCCATAAGTGTTTTTCTTTTATTATTAATGATTTGTGAATTTATTATTCATGTTGATCTCATGTTGTAAATTTTTTTAAAGGTATACAATATTTTATTCTTTAATTTCTAGTCGATTTAGGGTGTGTTTGTTAAAAGTAGCAGTGAGTTGTGAGCAGCCACAGCTCGTTGCTCACAGCTTCCTAAAGAAGCATTGAAAAAATGAGCATTCCTAAAAAATAGTAAAGCTCACCGCTTCAAACGACTACTAAAAATTAAAGTTCTTATTGTTCACCGCTCACTGTAGTAACCTATCCACCAATACAAATAGTAGCCTAAACAAATATACGAGTATAATTTATGGTATCTTGATAATAATGATATACCCGAGACAAATGTCAACTTTTACTTCATTAAAACGCGTGGCATTTGCATTTACCACATATATCCTCCAAACGACTTTTTGTTGTCACCATTTATCACATATCCAAACAACTTTGCAACTTTTACTTCATAGTATATTGGGTCGTCTTCTTCCTTGAGGTACCTGCAAAACTTACCAAAAAAAATAAAAAATCACAGTATCATCACACAAACACAAAACATCACATACAAAATCAAAAAGAAAGAAAGAAAGAAAGAAAGAAAGAAAGAAAAAAGACGAATGGCGTGAGCCAGTGGAGTGGCTCAAAACACATTTGGCTTGTAGTTGGCGTATTGCTTGGTAAGGCAATTGGCGTGTTATTGGTTATGAATTGAACGAATGACGTGTTAATATTAACGATACCGAGTGCTCTTAGAAACACATTTAAGTCATAGCTAGAAACCCATTCGACCCCAACTACTTTCACCCATTGTCACGACCACCACCACCAGAGACGAAATCAAGACAAAAAGTAACCAGACACATCAAAAAACACTAAACAAGACTAAACACAATTTTTTCGACCACATACATTCAAGGAAAACGTTGTTTTTATTATTAATATTTTTTTTATTTTTAGTTTTAATAAAAATTAACATTACGCTACAAAAATCCATTAGTATTATGTGAACTCCCACAACTCACCCTTGTTTTGTCCATACCCACCACTCATTTACCTCCTTAAACACATATCATTTCCACTGCTAATGAGGGCTTATAATTTAACGGTGGAACCAACTTTACCACAAGGAGTGACCCAGCGGTTAATACCGAACTTCCAAAGAGGAGGTCAAGGGTTCGAATCCAACGGGGAGAAAATTAATCTCCTTGTGACCATGGAGGTTCACCTGCGCCAACTCCGGGCTATCCAAAAGGGAAATCGCCCTGGGATTTGTCGACTCACAATATCGAGTTGGAAACTAGGTCATAAAAGACTTGGTGCATTGAAAAGTCTTAAAGAAATAGCATCTCCAATGCAAAATGCTATAATCAAAAGCTTTTCAACTGTTTTATATACTACCTTCGTCCCATATTAAATGTCCACTTGGACTTTTTAGAGTCTTTGTTTTTCAACATTGACCTTAAATTCTATTATTTGTGTTACATAATATTTGATGCAAAATATATGAATAGATTGGGTTTTAAATGTATTTTCATTGGTATAACTTTTATCAAGTATTATATAGTACAAATAGAAATATTTACGGTCAAAGTTGAACAACAGAGACTCAAAAAAGTCAAAGTAAACATTTTGTTAGACCCGTTTCCCGGGTACTTGGACCCCACCCTAGATGAAAATTGACTATGGTTTAACGTGATTGGTTAGTCAACAAATGTTACATTATAGTCAAACCCGATAGTAAAACTAATAGTCGACAAATGTGTATTATGGTTATAGAAAATATGATGTATAACTCTAGGGACTTAAGTTGTCATGTGGTAAATAAGTTATATAAGTGTTTGTGGCCAAAATAGAAGGAATGAGACTTGGGGGACTAGTTATGTTATATGGCCAAACTAGTGCAAGTAAATATCTTATTTATCCATAAAATTCTAGAGAATTCATAGGTGTGTTTGGGTAGTTCGGTTATAAGAGAGAAAAGGGAGGGAAACCATGAGCTTGTTGGCTTGATAGTTTCTATGATGAAGGCTACATGTTCCTATTAAGAGATAAGCTTATTATGATCCTCCCCACAAGTAAGTAATCTTGTTTAAGCTATTTATTAAGGGATTTGATCATCATATAACCAATATATGATTATATGATGATTAGAGGTGTTTAGAGTTGAGATATGGTTGTATCAAACCATGGTTATAGTTATTTGTTTATATTTTAAGTGTTTATGTTGTTGATGATGAAGGATTATGATGATGATGATGATGATGACGACTAGTGATGATGATGATGGTGGTGGTATTAGGATGGTAGCTTAGCTTTTGAAGCTAAGGTAAGTAACTTGGTTATTATGTGCTTAATATTGAAGTTGTTATAGTATGTTGTTATGAATGCTTGTGTTAAATATGGTTATAGATGTTTATATGGTGTGAATAGCCTAAAGACTTGATTATTGGAGTGTTATAGAGCTAGTCATTGAACTAGGGAAGGATTAAGGTATGTGTTGAATGCCTTATGTGCTTATGTGTGTTATAGTTGTGTGTTATAGTGATGTGTTTATGATGCATATGTGATGATAGAGATATTAACTATGTAATAGCTAATTACTTACTAAGCGTTATCGCTTACCGTTATAGTTGACCATGTTTTGTAGGTCTTTGTGAAGAGGTAATGCTATGGCTTGGATTATGGATTGGTTATGTAAAGGTAGAAGGTTTGGTATGTGTTAGGAGCTTAGTATAGAATACCGAGCTCGTGCAACGTTGTACCCCCGTGAATCATTTAATGGTTGTAAGGTGTGGTCAAGTGTCATATGTATGTCAATGTATTGGTATAATGAATTGGTGGTCAATTGGTAAGTTAGAACATGGTTCATGTATTCTTATGGTCAAGTTAAGGGAGTGTTTGGTATAACTGTGTTTCTACCCATTTTGGGTTGTAAACGGGTCGAACGGTAATGGAAACAATGTATTATGTTATGATAAAGATCTCTGGAAAGTTTCATAAAATTTCGAGTCTTGGAAGTCGGCTTTCCGGAATTATAGCAAGTATATTTTTATGTAAATTTTCTGCAGTGGGCATATGGCCATATGGTATTTTCAGAATATGGCCATATGCTTACCTAAGAAACTTTAATATGGGCATATGAGCAGAGTATATGGCCATATGGTATTTTCAGCATATGGCCATATGCTTACCTCAGAAACTTTAAAAGGAGCATATGGCTAGGATATGACCATATGGTATTTTAGCATATGGTCATATGCTTTCGTTATTGTATAAATGAGATTTTTATATTTTTTGTCGATCTTATAAAAATCATATATTTTAAACCGTAAGTCGTCACGGGTCGCGCCACCCGTCGGTTTCGAAGGTAATTGAGTCTAGTTTCATTTAAAAATAGTTTCAAGAGACGAATGGTGATAGATTTTTATCAGTTTGCAAAATAATGACACAATGTATGTCAAAGTCAATTCGTCTCCGCGTTTAAGTTTTAATTTTTGGCTTAAGCGGGCACGGGGTGTAACACATTTAATATGGTTTTGAGGGAGTAATAAATTAAGATCAAATCTATGCTTAAAAGATGAAAGCTTTTGCTTCAACCACTTAAAGTTTATCAAGTCTTTGGGTAAAAAAGTCTTTCACCAAGTTATTGATGCAATAAAATGGTGTAAATGACTTTTTCAAATAATACCAAGTCATTCTGCTAGCATTGGAGATGCTTTTTCTTTAAGACTTTTCAAACAAAAATGATTATGCTCTTAAGATCTGAGAAACAACTTATATTACTTTGCGCTTATTATCCCCGAGGTTGAGCTAGTGAGGCAACTAACGTTGCCGATAGCATTTTGCATACAGTGAATTTGTAAACACATATGATAGTCCAAGTACTAATAGTCTTCTAAGAGCATCGGGTATGGTAACGCAACAAATGTTGTTGGATTTGGTTGAGGCTAAGGAGCACGCGTTGAAATGGTGCCACCTAGAGGCAAGACGACCATTTGCCCTTTGCTCCATTTGTTACATTACATCCCCTTTGAAATTGGCGCCTCATATTTCCTTAAACCCCCAATTTCACAAACCCCATAAACCCTAACACAAAACCCCCAATTCCCACACCCTTACCTTAAATTAAACCCCATCATTTCAATCATCATATGCAACCCACAAACATAAACATAATCATGAGACCATTTCAAACCTTATTATACACTCGTACAACCTTAAACTCACTCCACTATAAAACATTCCACTCAACCAACCTTAAACTCATCAAAGACCCAACAACAGTTTCCACTTTCTATGATCCCATTAGTGGTGGAACTGTCACAAGAAGAATACCCATTTCAAATACTCAAACCCCACAACCATCAAGTTCAGATTCCGATGAAACCCATCAAGACGATAGATCGTACGGTAGTTTAATGCCGAAAACGGGCCCAAAAACGGTGTTTTTTGGTGGTGGTAAGAGTAAGAATAAGAATAAGGTTTCATGGGTTTGTAGTGATTGCGGGTGGAGTGATGGACAATGGTGGGGTTATTGTAGAGAGTGTAAATGCGTTGGGACTATGAGGGAGTTTAAGGAGGTTGTGGTTGATAATGGGGGGAAGACGAGCGGGTTTCAGGTTTCGGAGAAGATTGTGCAGGGGTGGTTGGGGAAAGGGGCGGGGGAGAATGTGCCGATGAGGTTGACGGATGTTAATAAGGGTGTGAATCCGTTGAATTGGCGCTTTCCGCTGTAAGTGTGTTTGTTAAGTGTTATGTGCTTGTTTTATGTTGTTGAAATAGTTGAAATAATTGAGTTGTAGAAAAGTAACTAGCTATGTAGCTTTTTAGTGTAAAAGATTAGGACTTGTAATCGATTCGAGTACCTTTTGCTAGTGTTTGGGTAGTACAATATGACTGAATCTTTATAGCCAAAATTTAACTTTTTGACAAAAATGATTCCTGGGTTGGAATGTTAGTAGGCTGGGATGCTGCTCCTTTAAGGTTGAGGGATGTTATTAGAGGTTTTAGTCGGTTGAATTTGCGTTGTAAAAGCTTTATGTTTGTTGAAAGATGATGTTTTTATGGTTATGGATGATTGATATGTCCAAAAGTAACAGACCTTGTGTTTAAAATTGTAGTCAGAGTGAGAGCCTTTTGTATCGATTATATGGGGATCAGATAATCTGTTTTATAATTGTTGAAACGACGATAGCAGCTACAAGGGATTTAGGATTGTTTATCTAATTCCTTGCGAGTGAATTAAGAAGCTCCAAACTGGTTAAACCAAGCAATTTACAGATAAACAGTTTTATTAAATAAACTGCCAAAACCCCCCTGATTTTCAAATGTTTGGTTGAACATGTTTCAATATATTTTTAATTAATTAAAATTTGCCCAAAATGTTTAAACCATATAAAATGATTATACACCTTCAAAGCAGATACATACCACTTTCAATATGCACATCCAAACACCCCATAGAGTTCAGTATCTAGTTTCCACTTTGCGGCACAGACTTCCAACCGTTGGTTTTACATCATCGCAAAAATCCATCTTTTGGTTTTGTGTTATATTTATGTTTAATGTTCGGTTAGAGTCTTATGGTTGCAAATGCATGCCCTGATTTCATTTTCTGTTTGACTGCACAAGTTATAATAGCACTCAGAATGATGTTTCATCTACAACTAGCTTTTAATTGCATCTATATGACTACGTGTCTTGGTTGTGGTTCAGGTCTGGACTATTTGGAGAAGAAGTTTCTAGGGTTCTTGGTGGTGGTCTTGTGCCAGGTACACAATCAAATTTTTTACACACCCCATCATTTCATGTTTTAAGTCAAAGTTCATGTTTCGTGTTTAATGTTCGGTTAGAGTCTTATGTGTTGGTGGTGGTCTTGGTACTAAGACGGGTAAAAGAGAAGGATCCCTAATCAGGTTAGCCGGGAAAGTCGAGCCTCTATGGCCCTGATGTATGTGGCCGAAATGGTATTCCCGTGGCTGTTTGCGGACTTTTCCTTGGCCATCCCAAGATGTTCACCCAACAAGGTTTGAACCCCGGTCTATTCTGAGACTTTGGGGACACCTTATGACTAGGCCACCTTGGAGATGGTTCTTATACCAATTTTAACTATAATCTTAAAAGGTAGAGTTACTTAAGGCACTATTCGATTTTGTAGGCTCTTTGGTTTTGGTTGGTGGTGATCCGGGTGTTGGGAAGAGTACACTAATGTTGCAGGTATTACAGATCGTATTCTTTACTTGATATGAAAACTTGTACTTTCTCGTGCTTATGGAAGTGTCTGCTTGACTTGCATATTGAAACATGGAAGATAGCATCAATTATAGCAGAAGGAAAAGAAATTGGCAAATCAGCTCCAGTACTTTATGTCTCAGGCGAAGAGGTAACAATGAAGTGTCACCATCAGCGTTACTTCCAATAAAGTTACAGCAATTTCATTTAACGATCTTCTTATGCAGAGTGTTGAGCAAATTGGAAACAGAGCAGATCGTATGGACATTAGCACTGACGAACTGTTCTTGTATTCAAGTACCGACATTGAGGTGCTTATATCAAAGTATGCTTAATTAATACTTTATTATATGGTAATGAACCTGTTTTATCATGGTTATTTTCAGGACATTTTGGAAAAAGCTCAGGTTCTGTCTCCGCGAGCTCTTATTGTTGATTCTATTCAGACTGTTCATCTGATGGGAGTCACTGGAAGTGCTGGAGGTATCTACCAGGTTAGTTTCGTCTTTTCTTTTAGATTTTAGTAAATATTTGTCTTCAAAAACATCCATTTTGTTAGGTATGATCAGGTGGAACCTTATACATGTGCTTACGTTGATGTTTTGCAGGTTAAAGAATGCACAGCAGCCTTGCTCCGTTTTGCTAAGAAGACAAATGTACCCGTTTTCTTGGTGATTATTATCTCCTCTGTGCTTTGATTATCTTATGTTAAAATCTGTTAGGAGGAAATATGTTGATTAATTTTCGGATTTGTCTCAGATTGGTCATGTAACTAAGTCAGGAGACATAGCTGGACCTCGTGTTTTGGAGCATATTGTTGATGCAGTTTTATATATGGAAGTTGGTACCCTTTTCTGTTTGGTTTATATTTTATTAGGTAGCATGTATTCTTAATTATTAGCTTGAACTATTTGTTTTTCTGCTTAATCCTATTTCATGATTATCCACAGGGGGAGCAATATTCATCTCATCGACTTCTTCGTGCGTTTAAGAACCGTTTTGGCTCCACAGATGAGGTATGTTCACTACTCGTATAATCTAGGAATCACATTAAATATTTCTGTTTAGTTAAAAGATCAATGTCTTAATTTCTTTTTCAGCTTGGAGTGTTTGAAATGTCCCCATGCGGATTAAAAGCTGTCATGAATCCCAGTGAGATTTTCATGAGTGAGAAACACTCAGATTCAGAATTCTTGGCGGGTTCGGCAATCGCTGTAATTATGGACGGTTCTCGCACATTTGTCATAGAAATTCAGGTGCCTTTTAATTGATAAATTTTGGTTGACCTCGAGCGGGGTTAGACTACTTACTCTGCTAACGAAAAAAAATATATTTTTGCTGCATTTATATGCGATGAACTTGAAGAGCGATATATACTGTATAAGAATTGCTTCATGGTATGAAAAATTGTTTTCAGGCTTTATGTGCACCAGGGTCCTCGCTTTCTAGGCAAGTGAATGGGGTTCAAGCAGGCAAAGCTGATATGATTATTTCTGTAAGTCAACAAAGTAGCTATAGTTCAAGACAATCACCGAGTCTTTACATTATGGTGCTCTTTATCTTGTAGGTTCTTATGAAGCAAGCTGGTCTCAAGCTCCAGTCAAATGTAAGTTGCTGTTTCGCTAAAATTTTTCAAGAAAATTGGTCATCTTTATTTATTTAAATTCTAATATTTTTGTGGCTCGGTTTTAGCTAATATTTGTTACTTGTACATTACAGGCAATCTTCTTGAGTGTAGTTGGTGGGGCCACATTATCCGAAACTGCTGGTGATCTAGCAGTTGCAGCAGCTATATGTAGCAGGCATGTTATCTAATTCTCTATCATTGCAGATTATATTTGCAGAATCTTATATCTAAAACTATTCCTGTTTCTGGTCTCCAGTTTCCTCGAGTTCCCAATCCCGAAACATGTGGCATTCATTGGAGAAATTGACCTTGGTGGCGAGCTCCGTATGGTGAGATTTCTGTATATCTTTATATGTTAACACACACTCATTTTACCAGGGTGAAAAATCCCTTTTACCCAAAAAAAACACACACACGCACATGTTTGGGCTGAGCGAATGATTTTGGCAACTGCAGGTACCGAAAATGGAAAAGAGGGTAAGTACAGTCGCGAAACTTGGATATAAAAAGTGCATCGTGCCAAAGTTAGCTGAGAAAGTGTTGCAGGGATTAGATTTTGGCGACCTTGAGGTTTTGGGGTGTAACAATTTGAAAGAGGTTATTAACACCGTGTTTACTACTNTTTTTTATTATTAAAGATAATTATTTAAAAGTTTTAATCCTATTGTTAATTGCTTCTTATCTATATTTTTTGTATTTATCTTCTACTTGTATTATGGATAAATATAAAATGTTACCTAATAAGAAAATAATCTTTTTTTAAATAATATTATTACTAAATAAGGTATGGTTTAGTTTTTTTGAAATGGAAAAGTCCCCACTTGGGGTTTTGTTTTATTATATAAAAGATTCGGTAAAACCAAAATCCATGTAAAGTTTATGTTGATCGTTTACTAACTCCAGCTTTTATCTGTAATAACTAAGCTTAAACACGTGTTAATTGGAAATCTACCATCATTGATTGAGACAAGTTTCTGTCTACATTGTGGTTCATTTGGAGATATGAAAACAGTGTAATCTTTCAAGACTTCAAGCTTAGAAAATATCATATTATTGATAGCATTGTTGTTAACTCTTTTGATTGGCTTTCTAGTAGATTTAAAAAATCTAGACTAGATGAAACAATGTGGTTGTAAAACCCTATGTCTTTTTTGTAATTTGTTTATAGCAACTTGCTAGTTTAATAATATTTTTGCTGTTTAAAAAAATGTAAGTTGACTACTTTTTAAGAGATTGTGAGTTCAAGTAATATATGTGAAGTAATACACGTGGGATTGGTGATATAGTGATGTGAAAAAGTTTTCGGTTTTTTTATGAAAAGGATTAAGATAAAAGTTTTGCTAATTGTATCCTTAACCACTATATCTAAAAACATTTCCAAATTAAATCCATCATTTCTATGAATAACTAGTTACTATAATACATAATTTTAACGTATGGTTAGGTTAAATGGGTTTTAATAAAATACATATTAATAATAACAAGTGAGTTTGTATTTGAAAGTTTTTTTAAACGTAGTAAACTTAATCATAGTCCTAATGATTTGGCGTAAAACCAAAAATTTTATAATTACTAATGTCGTGGTAAGATTAATCATTCCTATAGTTAGCGAAACTTGATAATGTAATTATTGCTTGATAAAACAATACTCTAATAGCGAAGAGCAATGCTACAATCACATAAAAACTTCCACAAAATAACGTGTCCAGAGGTGATTGGTTTAATCAAAGGAATAAGAGAGAAACCGTCATAAAATCCACCAGTCACCCGCTGACACGTCATTTTGTGGATGATTTTGTGAAAGTTTGTTTATGGATGTAGCATTCCTCAATAGCGAATCTATGGCCGTTATCTATTCATCAACCTAGAGGCTAGCACGGGTATAGGTAATCAATATGTATGAATGTATGATTATGACCTCTACCTTCAATTTGCATGTGACTAAAGTCCCCTCTTTAAATGGACAAATACAATTTTCGCTAAAGTGTGGACATAAATATCAACACTATAAATTTTTAGGGACCAAAAGTGAAAATGGCCCCAAAATTATTCTTCTTCCCGGTTCTACCTCTGTATCATGCCCACTTTCAAATACACCTTGTTTTCCAACGGTACCCAAAAAAAANTCACCTTTGGCGTGAGCCAGCAGCCCTTGTACCCATAGCTCTAAGGAACCATCGAATGCAGGCCTTCGTTCAAGCTCAAGACTTGTACGGTGTACCCAGTGGCAGAGCTAGAAAAAAATTTGTGGGAGGGCCGAAACAAATTCTTTTTCGAAAATACATTAGATGGGAGGGCCGGGGTGAAAAAAAAATTTTTTTAACACATGAGATCGCGAAAAATTGCACTAACGGGTTTAGGCCTAGGGGGGTCAGGACCCTTCCCGGTCCTCACTAACCTCGTGTACCTATAGTAATTGTACAAATCAGGTTATGATCACCACATTGGGGCCGGTCTTGCATTTTAATAGTAGTAAATATATAGTAACTAATTTTCTTTTAGCATTTTAATAGAATATATAAAGTAAGGATCACGAACACAAAAGTAGTGTTGATGAAGTGCATGGCTTATTTACTCAACTCGATTAACCACCGAGGCTACTAAGTACCGACCACTCTCACAAATTACATTGACACTAACTAAAACTTACCGATCTGTCATCCAAAACGATTCTATACCGGCAACATCGACCCAAAAACTTACAACTACTCAAACCAAATAACCCCTTAACTTAACATTAGTGTCTAAACCATTTAAAGGTGACTTAGTAGCAAAAGGGCTTGTTAAGTTACTATCACTCTAAAATGTGTGAAGTCTCAAGTTCAATTCCTGCTAGGTGCAAATAACATTAAGTGGTCACGTCAACCTTTTGAAAAGGGAGGGCTTGACATGGTTTGAGTCTGTGTGGCGGTGGGTTCAATCCACGTGAATTATTCGGTCAAAAGGTTGAATCATGGTTAAAAAAAATAAAATAAATAAATAATAATAATAATAATAATAATAATAATAATAATAATAATAATAATAATAATAATAATAATAATAATAATAATAAAATCATTAGTGTCTATAGAATGACATTAAAATAAAACTAGATAGTTAATTGTTGATGCGTAACATTTTCTTCAATGAATCAATATTTTAGTTTCTCGAGTTAATTATACCGTAATCTATAGTGGTATATGTTTCTTTCCGTTACTAATACCTAGCTAAATGAAAAAGTGTATAAATGTTTTTAGACCTTCTTTCTAGACGGTTAATTTGAGATGGTGTTTGAATTCGACTTAATTAACTTAATATGAATATATATATATATATATATATATATATATATATATATATATATATATATATATATATATATATATATATATATATATATATATATATATATATAAAGTTATATGAAAACTGTTTATTTGTGATTTAATAGAGAAAGCTGACTGAAAATATTAAATAATAAAACTGAAAGTGTCGACATTAATATATATATATATATATATATATATATATATATATATATATATATATATATATATATATATATATATATATATATATATAAAGTTATATGAAAACTGTTTATTTGTGATTTAATAGAGAAAGCTGACTGAAAATATTAAATAATAAAACTGAAAGTGTCGACATTAAATCATCTGTTAGTTGAACATAACTTAATAAAAAATTTTAACAAACAAGCCCTAATGTAACGTTATATTATACTCCCTCCGTCCCAAAATAAGTGTCCAGTTTGACTTTTCAGAGTCAAACTGGTTCAACTTTAACCTTAAATATTTTTTATGTGGTATAGAATACTTGACGAAAAATTATACCATTGAAAAGTACACTTAAAACACAATCCATTTATATATTTTTCATCAACTATTATATAACACCCACAAAAATAGTTAA
>LBNU01004553.1:110448-121277 GCA_014162995.1 Artemisia annua | reverse complement strand
TTTTTTTTTTTTTTTTTTTTTTTTTTTTTTTTTTTTTTTTTTTTTTTTTTTTTTTTTTTTTTTTTTTTTTTTTTTTTTTTTTTTTTTTTTTTTTTTTTGTGAAATGGTGAATATATATTACTCCAAGTATAATATGTACAATATATGCATCATAAGAAGAGTTGGGCATATCCCAAACACCCTTTAAGATCTAACAATAAGAAGTATATACAATCTTCAAATTCCAAAACAAACAATGCTGAACCAAATGCATACAGAATCATATACTTACATCACCATTATTCACCAAGTCACCAAGCACTAAGAATATACCAGTTTTATGGCTACATTTCATTTTGTAACAAGATCATATCACAAGAACGCTTCACCATAAAATAGTATCACTTAATGCTAGCTCATCCCACTCAGTGGCTACATTTCCTGACTCTATTAAACACAAATAATGTATCGATCATCATTATCTATCCTAACATGGATAGACATCACCACTGATTGAACTCTACCAATCAGAAATTATTAAAGCTTTATGGATATCAACAATTACCATACTACATTTCCATTTTGTAAGATTATATTGAATATCAAATGTAGCTACATCCTCACACTTAGTCTCATAATACTATCACAAAAAGGAATCATCCAAAGAACTAGGATCACATAACGTTTTACCCTTCATGGTTCAAAACTCATTTGACAAATCAGGGCAGTCCCATCTTTAATGACTCATCCTAATAATGAATATGAATCCTATCTTAGATTCTAAGCACTCCACATCTATCTTACCTTCATATTTTCCTACTACAAAACCCATCCTACAGCAGCTTCCTTCTTCACTTAAGTGATGTCCCATTGCTTATCACTTGCAGCTTCACATCCAAATCTTGTGAAGCTTTGATAACTACCACATAATGCTTCACTTTCAGACTTAGCACTCCCGTTCTTATTATCTCACAGAATAGATTATATAAATCCTCCCAATTTCTTTTTCACCTCTAAGCAGCTTGCAATTCCTCTCCTGCCATATTAAGTATATAATAGTAATAAGGCCTAATCTTTTAATTATGCTTCCAATAGAATTCCAATTATACTTACTAGCAAATTCACTCACAAATGTCATTCGACATATCCACACAATTCATTCCCACTTTCTGCTTTACTTTAGCCCTGAACTGTTTAGCATAATTACATTTGAAGAACAAATGATTTTGAGAATCCATATCATTGTAACATAAAGGACATACCATCATATCATATGAACCTCACTTTTTCAATTTGTCTTGCGTAACCAGTTTATTTTGCACTGTCATCCATAACACAAAAGCACGTTTTGGGATGTTCTGTGAAAACCATATCACAAAAGCATATATAATTATTTGCTACTTTCTTTCCGTCTCTATGCACGGTTACTTGTGTATTTTTAGTAACTTTACATACTATAGCATCCAAAATGCAATTAGTCATTTAAATGACTTTTGTAAGAAAAAAAGCTATTCCAAAATTCACTTCAAATGTAAGGTGGCGTTTGATTTGTTGATAAGAGTCACAATGATAACTAGTTTGATTGAGTGGTACAATGTAAATGGGTATACATTTTGATATCACAATAAAAATTATTGCTATTTGAATAAATGATTGTGGTTACTGTACTTTTTCGAAAGAATGAACACAAATTATAAAATTTAAGTTTATTAATATTATATCTGCTAATAATATACATTTACCCATATTTAGAAAGAGAAAAACAAGAAAACTATTTAATTTGATATGCGAAATGATGAAATGAGAGAGAAAAATAAAATAACAATAATAAATCAATTAAAAATCTTAAAGATATCCCTCTTTCTGTCTTTCATTTCTTCATTTCTAATAATGAGTCACATTGTAAAACAAACAACTGAATTATTGAATGATCGCATTACTTTATTCCATAACCATAAAACAAACGGTCCCTAAAAGTTTTTGAAAAGCTTCGGGCATCTCTAATAAAAACTTTTTCTAAAGCTTTTTATGACAAAAAAAAATGTCATTAAAAGCTTTTTACAATTAGAGTGAGAGACTATTGTTGTCATTGACTTGAGAATCCTCAAGTCGTTGACTCATGATTTTTTTTTAATAAAATATTAATATTTAATTTCAATCATCTTAAACTATTTCCACTGTAATATTATTTTAACATTAAAGAGTAACAAAAAATCTTTAAAACTAAACGTTATCATTTGAGTTAAATTGTACTATGTTTCTTCTTCTTCTTCTTCTTCTTCTTCCTCCTTATGATATTACACAAATAGGATAAGAAACGTGTTTAAAAGCTTTTAAGCATTGTGAATATCTTATTTGATACATTTTATGTATTTAGGAGAATTGCGTATATATCCCTCAAAAACTTATTAGTTACGTATATATCTAACATAAAATATTAATTGCATATATATTCTTTCAAACCTTTGAAATATATAAATATATATATATATATATATATATATATATATATATATATATATATATATATATATATATATATATATATATATATATATATATATATATATATCTAAATAATTAAATTATATCAAAATAAAACTTAAAATAAATGATAATGATCACTTAATTTATATTTTTACCATTACAACCTTGAGTTTATTCTCTATCGTGTCACACTTTTCCTTGGAAATCAAACCAAGTGAAAACACCATTCTCATATGCCTAGTGATGAAAATGTTTCTAATTGACTAAATGTACAAACATAAGACTATAACTGGATGAGAAGGGATGGTGCAAGGTGCCGCAGATGTGATGGGCGAGTGAGAAGAACAATGTACACGAAGCTAAACACCAAAGAAAACAAATAAGATAAATGAGAAGAGAATTTCTTTTGCAAGCGAAGAAGAAAAATGAAATAAGAAAAAACAGACAGTCGATGATAGTTCGCAAGCGTTGCTTGCCGGCCTATGGGATATCTACATCTGAGAAAGTAAAAAAGTCAATATTTGTTGTTTGTTGTTGTGGTAAGATTAGTATTAATATATTGAAATATTGTAATGGATAAGAATCCAGTGAGAAGAAAACTTAAAATGAGAAGAATGAGAAATAACTATAACCGCATATTTGAGATGCATCGAATTGAATTATATGCATCTCTATTCATTTAGATGCATCACAATTAGTTTCAAAAGTGATTTTGATGTGCGATGCAAAGTAGTACTAGCAAAAAATTTGACTCGCAAAGGACAAAAAATACATAGGATTCATCTAACTTGATGAAATGCATCTAGTATATGTATATGCATCTAATTTTTAACTATAAAATATATTATGATGCATCTAAAAGATTAGGGATGCATCTAATTCAAACTAATGTATCTCTAATGTGTAATTATAGTTATTTCTCATCCTTCTTATTTTAAGGATTCTTCTCATTTGATTCTTAGTTATATTGTAATATTCTTACGGAACTATAAACACTTTGATATCTAGAGTGGTTACAAGTTTTATGAAAAAGAACAAAGGATATAATGGACAATTCACAATGAAGTTGATTTTATTCATATATAATTTCATTTTTTTGATATACATGTTAATTTTAATATTTTAGAAGGATATATATGTAATTGTAGTTTTATGTTGGATATGTATGTAACTATCAACTTTAAGAGGGATATATATGCAATTCTCCTTATATTATAAAACAAAAATTGTATGAGAAAAGCTGAAAAGGTAAATTCTCAAGTCATTAACCAAAAAAGTCTTTAGCTTAAGATTTTCAAAGATTTTTTGAGACAAGAAAAGCCCTATTGAAGATGCTTGTCGTAATTTAATAAAGGATAGGGTTAATAATAAACTAAAGATAGGAAAACATCCATGATCAACTTTTGATTGGCTACGTAAATCGTATGGGCCATAATAGATACGTGATTTGTACATTGATTAAATAAATCAATTCAATTCGAGTCATTGTCTTATCTATATATTTGTCTTTGTATCGTTTTTTAGTAGAATTTAGATTTCATTAGAATTATCTTACTACTATACCAACCAAGCAACTTAACGTTCAGGGGCGGAGCTATTAAGGGACCGGGAAGGGTCCCGGCCCTCCTAGGCCTAAGCCCGTTAGTGTATTTTTTCGTGATTTCATGTGTTATTCCGGTAAAAAAATTGTTTCGGCCCTCCCATTTAATGTTCTTCCGGAACAAAAATTGTTTCGGCTCTTCAAAAAAAAGTTTGTCTAGCTCCGCCACTGGTTACCTTCAAGTTGAAATTGTGTGGTTATACACAGTGTTCTAAAAGGCGCGCCAAGGCGTCGCCAAGGCGCGAGGCGTGGCCTCGACGCCACGAAATGGACCAAGGCGTGAGGTCTAGGCGTCGTGTGAAAAGGCGTGGAATAAGGCGCGAAAAGGCGTGCCAAGGCGCGCCTTATCGTATGGCGTGGCGCCATTTTTAGAACGGGATGATGTGGGCTTAAATTTTGGGCCTAGTAATTTCTAAACATAGTTCAAAATTTCACTTTATTTCTTATGCATATCACTTTTCGTAAACTCGATATGTATATAAAATATGATATTATAACATAAATGATAAATATATAAATATTTTTTCGCCGCCTTAGTCACGCCGCAAAAAACGCCATGGCTTCGCCATGGCGCGTAAGGCTTGAGGCGTGGCCTTGCCGCCACGCCACGCCTCACGCCATTTATAACATTGGTTATACATGTATGCATTATGAATATCACAAAAGATAATACGCACGTTTCCAAAATGCATGGTAAACTTTTTTTCCCGTTGGATAGGACCACTTAATAATTAATTGCTCTTTGTTTTGTTTTTGGTATTGGATTTTATAATCTGACATGATTGGATTGTTGTCGGAATTGCTTCCCATTTTAAGCATTCGGAAATGTGATTGGTTTAAACCTTTTTCGTTCTATTGTTGATCACCATACAATGAATATAGAGATAACTCAAAGAGAAGCGACATAACCATGTAACTTATTTTTATCTAAACAATGTAGTTATTAAAGTCATTAATTAGTGATTTTAACTTAATGTTATCGGTCACTTTGTGCAACTGAAATTTTCTTCAAAGCAAAGAGGTTATGCGGGTGGGGGGTGTTTGGAAGAGTCTGCAGTCTGTGCTTTTTGGTACTGGGTATCAAAAGAATGTATGAATTTGATTGACATATGGACAAGAGCATTTAATCAAATATATACTTGCTTCTGTTCTTAATATCAGGCCATTACAATGGGGAGATACCTTGTATCTTGGAGTCCTAATTGGTGTGACTGTACTTATAATAGTCCCATTGTTTGTTCCAGTTTGGCCTAGGGAGGAGATTGGACAACAATGATTGGCTATGTATGAGGTCTAATTCAATATGGATGTACCATAAAGTAGGGTCTCCCATTGTGAAGGGTAAATGGCTGGTGACACTGCATGATGGGTGGAATAGAGAGAAATGCAAGATGGTCCTTCTTAGTCCACCCAATGCACTGTCAAGGAGGTAATGGATGGTCATCATGGAGGGAGTGTGTTCCCAAACAACTGAAGCCTTCCACTGAGAGGGAAATGCAGGTTGTCTTGGCAAAGCTCCCCATGGATGGGTTATGGGTGCCTAGTGATGCCCCTTCTCCATTTCTACCTTGTCTATTGTGATGGCAGGTTGAGTGGCTTGGTAGAATGGAGTAGTGGAAATGTAACTAGATGGTAGGTGCTTTAAAAGGTGAATTGATATTGAAAGTTTGGCTGATTAAGCAGGGTATGATGAAGCCTGAATTTGGTTGACTGGGTTAAGTAGGTTGTCTGAGATAAGTGTTATCAGACATAACAATAGGTTTGTCTGATATTAGATAGTTTTTGAATTTGTTGTATCTGTGTTTTTCTTAGGTTTTTTTTAAGTTTGTATTAGATTTGGGAGATGTACAAATCTAGTTTCCTATTCTTATGATGTACATCTTTTGGAGTGTAATATAAAATTTTCACCTTTGGACAAAAAAAAATAAAAAATAAAAAATGTTATGCGGGTTAATTCGGACTCTAGATTAAGATGTACAAGCTTCAAAGTGAAAACTTGTTTAAATTAATCATAAATCTATCATAATGTAAGAATCTCTTATCAGCATCTTTTTTACATCTTTAACCTTAATGCAACTAAAGGCGTGCTTGGTAGAAGGTTTTGGGGGTGAAGAATTGGTTAGGTAATGAAAAAATGAGCTTGGTTGACTATAATGTAATGACCCATTACCCAATAGTAGGTAATGGGCCATTACCTAATAAATTGGGGTGAATGGATTCATTTCTCTTTCCATTTCTTTAGGATTATTATTTCTTTTCCCTTTCTCATTACCGAGTTTGAACCAAACACCACCCTAACATCTTAGAGAAATCTAGATTACCATGGTAGAATAGTTTTTCACTTTTTCAACTATAATCACAAAAAATGAAAGACGTTTTACAAAAAAGCAATGTCTCAATGTGTATAAAATATGATACGCATTATTAACTGAGACATATAATATCTATAATGTCCTATACCAACCAAACAACTTAACGTTTATACATGTATGCATTATGAATATCACAAACGATAATACGCACGTTTCGAAAATGCATGGTTATGAACTTTTTTTCCCGTTGGATATGAGTTAGGACCACTTATTAATTGCCATTTGTTTTCTTTTTGGTATTGGATTTTATAATCTGACATAATTGAATGGGAAAATTCCACTTTTGTGCCAAAAATCGAATTTTACATCACAATTGAGTCAATTTTCATACAACTTCCAATTTTGGTCATGTGCTACCTGTGCTACTGTGCTACCCACTTAAATTTGTGACACGTGTCCAGTTTGATTTGATATTTTGTCTTTTATTAATAGTATTAAAAGACTAAAATACCCTCTATCATATACAACACCCCTTCTCCTCTTTCACATAACTCTCTCACCTTTCATTACTTTCTCTCTGTCCCTCAAAATTCCGGCCACTGCTTAAATCCGTTGATCGACCACCAACTTCCACCACCACCAAGATAAGTAAAAAATAAAAAGATAGATCCGGTTGGATCCCAACATTATAAGCATAGATCCGGTTGGATCTTTCATTAAATACACAGATCCGGTTGGATCTTTCATTATATACACAGATCCGGTTGGATCTTTCATTATAAACACAGATCCGGCGGCGGTTAGGATGGTGATGGTGGTATAAGCACAGATCCGGCGGTTATGATGGTGATGGCGGTTTTTTACCAACGTACTTTTTACCGGTTATGATGGTGATGGTGGGATAAGCAGGCCACCTTTCATTCCTTTGTTAACGATATTGCTTATCCCACCATTTTGTTACGATCTTTCATTAAAGAAATGTTAGGAATATTCCTTTGAAGACATCTTCATTTGATTTCATTTTGTAAGTTGTAAGTTGTTGTAACCCNAAAAAAAAAAAAAAAAAAAAGTTAGCCGGAAAATATTGCCGGAAACTGGAAAAAAGAGGTTAGCCGGAAAATATTCAGGGTCAAGCAACATGGTAGCACAGTAGCCAGGGCCGGTCCTGAGATTTCGAATGGCATGCGATGCCCTGGGCGAAATGTTAAAATAATGCCCTTACTTAAAGGTATGGCATATAGACTTAGGATCAAATGAGAAATATAATTAAGATGAGAAGAATGAGAAGAAACTACAACCACAAATATTAGATGCACCCATGAAAAATAGATGCATCTCCTATTATTTCTCATTACTTATTTGAAATATGTGGTTATAATTTTTTCTCACTCTTCTCATTTCATTAATTCTTCTCACTAGATCCATACTCATGGCATATAAACAAACTTTGCATATTATCTAAAATTTTCATAAGACAACTATTAAATAGTTTTTATTTACTTGGGTATGGATCCAGTGAGAAGGAAACTTATAATGAAGAAGGATGAGAAATAATTATAACCATATATTTGAGATGCGTCGACTTGAATTAGGTGCATCTCTACTCATTTAGATGCAACCCAATTAGTTTCAAAATTGATTTTGAAGTGAAAACGATGCAAAGTAGTACTTGCAACAAATTTGACCCGCAGAGGACGAAAAATACATAGGATTTGCCTAACTTGCTAAAATGCACATAATATATGCATGTGCATCTAATTTTTAGCTAGAAAATATATTATAGTACATATAAAAGATTAGAGATGCATCTAATACAAGTCGATTCGTCTCTAATGTGTGGTTATAATTATTTCTCATCCTTCTTATTTTAAGATTTCTTCTCATTTGATCCTAAGTCTTATTTACTTTGTAGGTTGGTTCAAAGTGCATTATAACATAAATAGATAACTAAGAGAATTAGAACACATTTTTATCATATTTGAAATTTATATATAATAAAAATAAAGAACATGTTATGACTGATGTTAATATGTACATATTATTTTAGCGTAATAGCTTACTTTATTTGTGAAACTAAGAAAATCAATCAAATGTTTTACATATACTGCTATTGTACTAAAAGAAAACATTAAGGAAATATGTTATAAAATGAAAGATAATGAGAAATGAAAGTAATAAAGCTAAGAGGTCTTAAGTAAAACGAGGAGGAAGCCCCGCCGCGTTGCGGCGAGGTTCGGCTGTTTTCGATTGTGTTGCCTTTTACGTGTTGCGTTTTACCTTGTCGTTGGTTGATGTTGCTGTTTGTTTATACAGGTTGTTGGAAGTGTAGTTGTGTGTAATTGTACCAGTTTATTAACCAATCGTATCAGAAGATTTGTTATATTGTGCTTTATTTGTGGTTAGTTATTGTTTGGATGTGTATAACAAATAGGATTTTTTTTACTATTTATTTTTTTTTTCGAGCAAAACAAATAGGAATTGAAGAACGTATATGCATAGCATGACATTTTGTTCGTGGCCCCATTTGGTGGACCAGGCGTCCTAAACGAACCAACACTAAAGACAACCTAGCTACGGGCCGTTTGTTCATTCGTGGGCCAAAAAAAGGGCTAAGGTTTTATTATTTTTTTATTTGGCACCGTCCTCAAAGATTAATATATATATAGAATTTAGATGAAAGTTAAAGGGGTATTTTTGAAATAAATTAATTAATAACCACATGGACTCAAAAAGTATAATACAAACCGTCGACATCTTCTTTCTCCCAAAATCTGAACTTCCTTCTTTCTCCAAAAGTCTGACATTCATGTCCGGCGACTTGAGTACTTTCATTTTTACTTTTTTCTTAACTAAATTAGAGGCACAATGAAACAAAGCTAGTAGTAATACTTTTAAAACTCATTTTTCTTTTCACATAAACCGATTCATAGTTCAAAAACTTTATGCCCCCTCTTTTTGATGCCCTGGGCCGTCGCCCGCGCTGCCCATAGCCAGGGCCGGCCCTGACAGTAGCACATTCAATGGTAGCACAGTCGCACATTTAATGGACACGTGTCACACATTTAAAAGAGGGTATTTTAGTCTTTTAATACATTTAATAAAAGACAATAAAAAGACAAAATATCAAATCAAACTAGACACGTGTCACAATTTTAAGTGGGTAGCACAGTAGCACAGGTAGCACATGACCAAAATTGGAAGTTGTATGAAAATTGACTCAATTGTGATTCATAATTCGATTTTTGGCACAAAAGTGGAATTTTCCCTAATTGAATTGTTGTAGGAATTGCTTTCCATTTTAAGCATTCGGAAATGTGATTGGTTTTAACCTTTTTCGTTCTATTGTTGATCACCATACATGAATATAGAGATAAGTCAAAGAGAAGCGACGTGACTATTTAACTTATAAATTCGTTAGAGCATTGGATATCGTTGGTGCCGTGGGTGGTGCCATGGGTGGTGTCTTTGAAAAAGTGGAGCCTCCTCAGCACCTTTTTCTCATGGCACCAGATTTCCCTATGGCACCAAAACACCCTCCCTCGATCACACCATTTTTCTGGTGCCGTGGGTTCTTTTTTGATTTGTTTTGTTTTATTTATCTTTTTAATTATTATTTTTTTTTTTCATTTTTTAACTCAAATTAAATTTCATTAAAATATATAACATATTCCATAAAATAAAATAAAAAGTACAATGACAATAATATAGGGACTAATGGTGCAAGAAAAACATTAACAAGGCAAATAATGTAAACTTGTATAACAACAAGGTTTAAAATGAAAATATAGTTATATATATATATATATATATATATATATATATATATATATATATATATATATATATATATATATATATATATATATATATATATATATATAACTATCTTATAATGCACAAAGGCCTACTATTATTAGAATACTTAAAATTAAGCCTTACACATTTCATTGCTAAAAGTACAAGTGATTCAACACAATTAGTCATTTAATATCATACTACTTATAGAAATTCCCCTCATATTTAATTATAACATACATTAAATATAATAAATGAAACATTATGTACATTAAATACAATTAATTAACTGGTCAATTAATGCACTTATAATTAAAACACCCCCTACATAAGAAATACAAATTATCAAGCATATTGTACAACCAACTTAAACACAATTCCCGCATTAAATGTCACTAATACAAATAATTAAGCACATTATACAAATATTCAAGCCCGAACGAGCAACAGACCAAATGGGCTCGAGCCCGAACGGGCACGGGCCAAACGGGCTCGAGCCTGAACGGACACGAGCCAACGGTATCAAGCCCGAACTGACACGAGCTAAACGAAAATTTTGATATCCGTAAATTTATTGTCAAAAGAACATAATAAACTAAAATACATGATTCACCGGAAAATTTTATTTCAGGGTACCCGCAGCTGCAACGCGCGGG
>LBNU01004553.1:99671-110072 GCA_014162995.1 Artemisia annua | reverse complement strand
CTGAAATTTTCTTCAAAGCAAAGAGGTTACACGGGTTAATTCGGATTCCAGATTAAGATATGCAAACTGCAAAATGAAAACTTGTTTAAACTAACCATACATCCGTCATAACGTAAGAATCTCATATCAGCATACTTTTCACATCTTTAACTTAATGCAATTAAGATCTTAGAAATCAATACATACAAGAGCTTAGTGTATAAAACATGAATCTAGATTACCGTGGTACGATAGTGTTTGAACTATAATCACAAAAAATGAAAGATGTAAACAAAAAAACAATGTCTTAATGTGTATAAAAAAATGACACGCATTATTAATTAAGACATATGATAATCTATAATGTCCTTTTCCCTTTCATATTTACTAGCAGGGTATCCGCACGATGCGGTGGCGGGTACCCTGTGACTAAATTTTGTGGCAAATAAATGTTATTCATTTATACGTTTTTTCTAACAATAACTTTACGAAAAAATGATAATTTTTAATTAAAATGACTATAACATATAACAATTCAAACTACTTCATATCCAAATGAACAGAAGGTCCAAACAAAAGAAAGGAACATAAGTAGCATCGTTGAAAAATAAGTTAAAATAGACGTCATTACCAAATGAAATGTAATTTGGCGTTAAACATAAATATACTAATTATTAATAGATATAAGATCATTTGAGGACCAAACTTTTTTTACATACCAAGGGACTAATCTCCACCATCCATCTTCCCTCCATCTTTATTTGATCTAATGGATGAGATTAATCCCAACAATTTAAAAAACCCACTTTCATCCTTTTTTTTTTCAAATATTAATATCTTTCAAACCGTTAATCGTTAAGCGAAAAAAAATATACCGTTACGACGAGCATTTAATTATCTTTCTATAGATATGCATTGTGATATACTTTCGACAAAATTTTTTTTTTCGTTTTTTTCACGTTTTTTTTCGTGGCCGGAAAAATCATATATGATATATCATATATGATATTACATATCATATATGATAATATGTAATATCATATATGATATGTAATATCATATATGATATATCATATATATATGATATATCATATATGATTTTTCCGGCCACGAAAAAAAAACGTGAAAAAAAACGAATTTTTTTTTCCGAAAGTATATCACAATGCATATCTATAGAAAGATAATTAAATGCTCGTCGTAACGGTATATTTTTTTTCGCTTAACGATTAACGGTTTAAGAGATATTTAAATTATAAAAAATGGGTGAAATATTAAAATGCTTTTAATCTCAACCATTGATTTCTTTTTAGATGGATGGTGGGGATGAGTCCCTTGATATGTAAGAAAAGTTTGGTATTTAATATAACTCTCCTCTTATTAATATGTATCATTAGCTGCAACGTTTTTATCTGTAAATAAATATCTTTTAACATTCATAATGAATCTTGAAATAATATTTATCCCTATCTCATCAATAAAATTTAACCCTAAAAAGTTAATCACTTTGTCATTATGAAGCTCAAATGTAACCGAAAACCACTTAATATTCCAAAATTAGCCCAAATAACAATTTATAAGCTAATTTTCGGTATGAATCATCTCAGCCCAGGCACCCTTGTAATGATTCACTAAAATTCGGCTCCCCCATTTTTTATTATAGTCAGCCCATGTAGTCCAACCCATAAGTCAAGTACAAACCCAATGAGTACTAGCCAAATACATATCCAAATATATCAACCCTAATATCTTAGATAACCCTAAACTTTTCTCATTAGTTAACCCAAACACACTCACATACTTTGCCCCTCCATATGTTTCTCTCGTTTTACAGATCAGCCACCAAACGAACACAAATCATCACAAAATCTTATCATTTCTTCTTTAATCGATTCACAAAAATACGAAGCATCAACAGCCCCTTTAATTTCTATCATTATAAACCGAATCAAAATAAAAAAACATGGGTATAACTCATTTACTCAGAACCGAAACTCAAACAAACACCCTTTTTTGGTTTTCTGCTGTTATAAACCGGAGCACCAAACAACTTTATTTATTTATTTATTTATTTTATTTTTTTTATTTATTTTTATTATTATTATTTTTTTTGCTAAAGGGATTCAAGATCTGAAATAAGATCTCGGGTAGGTTATTTTTTATGTTTTGGTGTTTATTTTGTGTGTTTTTTTTTACTGAACGAAAGAAAGAACATAACATGTTTGTTATAGTTCTTCCCTTATGATGTACAGAAATTAACAAGAAGTGATTCTTGACAAATATCTATGATGAGTTGTTTCTAGTTCGAGTTGTAAAGATCTTTTGAGGTCTTGCATATCTTTGAAAGATATGAAACGAAAAGCATCACTGAGATCTCCCTTTTGGGCTATGGAACCGAAAGTATGTTTCATGATTTAGGCTTGTTTCATGATTTGGGCTGTTGTGTGTTGTGGAAACACAAAGCATTAATTGTTTTGTATATTGTGCTTAGATAGTTGTACATATTAGTGATGATGTATTTTAAATTGTAAATTAATTGTATATAAGACATAGTTTTTTTAGTTTGTTTTGTTCTTTACATACTTGTGCTTTATTTTTTATGACTTGCATTTACTTAAAATCTATATGAGGAAATCTTAAAATAATTAACATGAGAGAAGTGCATCCCTCTATTATAATGTAGTCTAGATGTGTCAAAATCATGTTTGACAAAAAAAGCTAAGCTTAAATTCTAACATTTACACCCCTTTTACGATACCAAACTAAATTACTAAACAAGATTAATAACATAATCTTTTACGAAAACAAACTAAATTTCTTCATCTTACGTAAATAGACCACTGGGCGTTGCAACGTGGCACGTCATGCGCGCGCAACACGCATGGAATGATGAATAATTTATTCATATTACAGTAGCTTGTGTTAAGATTTTTTCTACATGAATAATTTATTAAAATTATTGTACTAGATGGCTAACTTTAATAAAACAAACAAAAAATGATATTTGTTGTTATTATGAGGATGTAAGTCTATGCATTATTAGAAAGATATATTATTCAAATGTGTTACTGTATATGAGCGCGCAAGACGGTTACGAGCGAGCTCGGTGCTCGCTAGCATATGATGCGCGTTTTATTGTTTCGTGGCGATATCTAATTTGTCTTTAGTGTAGCGAGCAGAAAATTAATGAAGTGCACTGCTGACATGAAGCGCGCCACAAACACGACAAAAATAAATGAAGCGCATTGGACACGTGATTGCTCTTGAGTTGTTGATGAGTCACGTGTCTTGTATCTAACGGAGTCGCACTTGTTTTGCGCGCTGAAAGTACATTTTAGTGTGAAAAAAATGCGCCGTCGTTTCCGTAATACAAGGGTAATAAAGAGTCCGGTAATTTTCTATTTAAAATTAGTACCGTATGATTGCTTAATGTAGCCCAAAAGGTTGTTGTTTTAGGTCCGTCCGGTATTTAATGTTAGGTATGTCATATTAGTATTTAATATCATGTAATTTTAATAGCTTATCGAATCATCAATTTTGATTGATACAGTTTTCAGTATTCCGTTAACTTGTACGTCAACAAATAACCTAGTTTTCCAAAATGAAAATATAAAGGAGATACTAAAAGATTCGATATTTCAAGAGACTCGAGTAATCTATAATTCCAAATGGCACAGATTGTAATATATCGAAAACTAAAGCCCATTTTTAACGAACCACTACTTATATAGCCAAAGAACCTAAAGTACCACTCCACAACACAAGTTACAACTTACTATTGCACCCAAAAACACAAACCATGAGTATCACATTACTGTTCCTAGTCCTAACCATTGCAACCTCGGTTGCATCTCCGCTGAACCAAATCCACTTGCTCAAGCCACACCCCGGTTCCGCGGGACACAAACATTCCAAACTCAACTGCTTGAGCTGGCGGCTAGCCGTTGAGACCAACAACATCCAGAAGTGGAAACAAGTTCCCGAAGCATGCGAAAACTATGTAGGACATTACATGCTAGGGAAACAATATCGTAAGGACGTTGATCTTGTCGCGGCCGAAGCGTATGAATATGCTAAAGGACTTAACATTACTAAAGATGGCAAGGATGTTTGGGTTTTCGATATCGATGAAACCACACTCTCTAATCTCCCATATTATGCTCGGGACACAGTTGCTTTTGGGTATGTCTCATTAAACTTTTATAAAAAGTGTTACATTTTTTCTTACTCGTATATATTATTTATGTTAATAAGTAACAATGTACTTTCTGGCATCTCATTAACCTGAGCGATACTGCTGGGACAAAAGGCCTTTGTTAAATAACAACGTAATTATTTTGTGACATTTCGTGTTTTTGACAGTTTTATTTATGCGTTTTCAGGGCAATACCATATAATGCAACGGCGTTTAATGCTTGGATAGAGGAAGCTGCGGGACCAGCGATACCAGGGACTCTTAAACTGTATAAAAGATTGATAAAGCTTGGGTTCAAAATCGTGTTTCTCACTGGAACAGAAGCTGCTTATGCAGAAGCTCGTACTAAAAATATGAAGGCAATTGGTTATACTAAATGGGAGAAGCTCATCTATAAGTCAGTAACTAATTCACTAATCTAAGTTTAGTTCTGGGCAAATTTCCTTAATCTTTAATTATATCCTATAGTTTTCATAGTCATTTGTATTTAGGGGCGGAGCCAGAAAAAAGTTCATATAGATGGGACAAACTTTGATAATTTTTTACTTATTTAGAAATTACTACATTACAAATCGGTTTGGAGGGCGGGGTAAAAAATAGCCAGATACTTTAAAAACATTATACTACAATTTTTTCGCTAAGGGGCACATGGCTACCCTGCCCCCTCATGTCTCTGCCATTGCTTGTACTAACAACCAAAAACCGTAAGTGGACAACTACACTGCTAGTCTCGGCTTGCTAATGGTATTGCCCGTTTGCCTTATAAAAGTTATTAATTATTGAAAAAAACGTGCAGGGAAGAGGGAGATGGTAGCGGAGTTGTGTACAAACAAGCCAAAAGAAAAGCATTGGAAGAGGCGGGATATCGGATTAGAGGCAATATGGGTGATCAATGGAGCGATTTACTTGGGACCAACGCAGGTGATCGAGTCTTCAAAGTACCCGATCCAATGTACTACATTGGTTAAATGATTTCAATTCATTACTTGAAGGAACTTTTTCAAGTTTATGTTTGGTAGGAGTTTGTAGTAATAAGACTTGTTCAAAATCAAGCAAACTTCTTTTTATTTCAATGTTTGGTCCTACATTTGTAGTAGTTGAATCAATAATTAAATTCAGTTTGGACGAATGTTATTGTTTGTTTGAGCTTTTTTATCAAATCTTTTGTTCAAATTTAAAGTTCACAATTTCTAAAGTTATCGAGTGGTAACCTAGCTTGTAACATAATTAAAGCTGCCAAGTGCATGTTTACATGTCAGCTTTATACGTGAAATGTATTGGACGCAAGTATGCAAATGCAACTGAGTTGATATAGCATGAATGCAACTCATGACCAAAGCAAAAGTATAACACTAGTCGATAATACCAAGATCCTTAGCTTTAATATTGATTGCTATACGAAAAAAACAAGTAAAGAAGCATTTTGTAATTGGATAAAAGGATATGCTTTAAATGATAATAGATCCGTTTACATTACTATTTTGAGATGTTACAGATTAAGTATTTACTTTGCATATCAACCAGAGAAGATGTTTTAGTAGGATGAAATGATATTTGATCGATGAAGAGTGTACTTAATGAGATGTTCTAAAATTTTGTGCATATTGTAAATGGACATTTTTTTTAAGACGGAATGAGTATCAAGTTATTCTGCTTGGTCAACTGGATTTCAAAGTTGCGTAAAAAGTAATTGGATGAGGTGGATTAGCAACCTTCGAAACGCTTTCTTTATTGCCTTGTAATCTTTCGTTCTTTTTTTCCTAGCATCTTGCTAGTGTGTTTATATACGTTGTCGTTAAGGAAAAACTAAGTAAAGAAGCTATTATGAACTAACTACACATAATACGGAATACAATGGACCCATGCATGGAGGTATTGTTTTCAATAAGGCCAAAATAGTTAGTTCTTGTGTGTAATTTTCAATCATATAAGGGAACACATTTAAAAACGTGGGAAATCGAATCCCTAAAAGACAAGACGTATTAGCCTATTAGGTCTCTTTATACGTGTCCCTAGATTAATATCGACGCCCTCTGGACCATGTTCTTTGGCCTATCAAATGATAGGTGGTCCTTAGACTGGGTGGAATAGTAACAATCGAAATATCGATATACCACCGTTACATTAACTTTTTCTCTCTAAAACAACTTGTATAACAAAACCACAAAAAAATCATTTAAAAAACCACACACACAAACACACAAACACACAACACAAATCGGTTGCAAAAGCAATCAACTTCTCCATTTTGTTCATATGGTACGCATCCCCTATAGGATGGTGTAATAGCTGAGACTAGTCTAGATCGAGTAACGGAGTAACTAAAACCTCTCTACTACACTCAGCCTTGTATCTTTTGTTTGCTTTTACGAATAGAGGTTTTAACCATTTGATAAATCAAAAATGTAAGATTGAGCATGCATATGCGAAAGTAGACACCAGTCGAGGGAGGGATCAAATAAAGAAAGTTGTGGCAGTACTTTCAGATTTGTATATCACCTAATTTAATACACATGGTTTTTAATCATATACTCTCTTCTTCCCGTCTCAAAATTTAAGTCCAGTTTGATTTTTTGAATCAAACTTTGACTTTAAATATTCTTGCTTGTGTTATATAATATTTCATGCAAAATATATAAATGGATTGGATTTTAAATATATTTTCATATAATATAATTTTTATTAAGTATTATACAATAAAAATAAAAATATTTATGGTCAAAGTTGGATTTAAAAAGTCAACCTGTACTTAAATTTTGGGACGGAGGTAGTACATTTTAAACTGTTTGAGATAGGCCATAAATTCATCCTTGCTTGCAGATAATTGGTGCTACATTTTGGCTTTTCTTCGAAATTAAATACCTTAGCCACAGTTATAAATAGCTTGAGGCGTGGCGTAATGGTATTACCAAGTCACACATCTTAGAAGCTATAATGAAGCCATAGCGTTTTTTTAAATTTGACTTAAAGCGGCACTAAATATGAAATATTTATAGATTTATATATTATATCTTATTTCATATATATCGAGTTTATAAAAAGTTTATAAATAAGAAATTAAATCAAAAAATATATAATCCTCTTCATTTTTTTTAAATCTTTCTTTATTGGAGTTGAATTTAAAAAAGGCGTCAAGCCTCGCTTCTTAGTGCGCCTTTTCACGCCTCATCTTATGCCACGCTTAGAGCCAATGCCTTGGTCTATTTCGTAACGTGAAGGTCACGCATCGCCGTCTTAGTGGCACCTTGGTTTGTACATTTTGACCAAAACCTCATATTGTCACATCATAGGAGGGTCTTAATAACATAACCCTACTACATTACTACCACCTGTATTTTTAAGGTACCAATCTCCTGTCTCTTCAAGTTTTAATCATGCATTTTCACGTTGTGTAGGGAAGCGGTTAGGTAGGGAGTAGCATTAATTATTTTTACCAATTACATAGCTACTTTTATGATATACATCTTTGGGATTGGGATCCTTTCATGTTCTATTTGAACAAGAGAGATCATGTTAGTTTTGTTGGAAATGAAAACACATTTTAATCAAATAAAGAACCCACAATAGATAATTTATTTTATTTCTCCACTCACATAATCTCAACATGACCTCTCATGTTCAAATTGAACATGAGAGGATCTCAATCCACATCTTTAGGATTGGTTATTCCTACATCTTGAAAATGATCGCAATACCCTCTTTATTATTTTTATTACAAAACTACGAAATAAAAATTATGAAATCGAAAACATAAAGTATGTAGTCAAAAATAGTCTAACACAAAAAATACAAAATATAAAATCACAAAAAAAATATGTGTTGTCCTATTAATAAAGTTGGTAAAACTAGGGGTGAGCATTGGTTCAGGACTGGACCGGACCGAGGACCGAATTAGCCAAAAAGCCAAAACCGAGGACCCGACCGAATGTGGTCGGTCCGGTTTGGTCCGGTCCGGTCCAACAAGGCCAAATAATCGGTTTGTGGTCCGGACCAGACCGAACCGACTGGACCGAGGACCGAATTAGCCAAAAAGCCAAGACCGAGGACCGAACCGAATGTGGTCGGTCCGGTCTCGGTCGGTCTTGTCCGTTCGGGTCATTTGCTCAGCCCTAGGTAAAACTGTCAAAAAAAATTCGAACCATAAAGTATAAAATTTGACAAATTAAAAGTAGTAAAGAACAAAAGATACAAAACAAAAAATGTGAAAAACTGTCTTATCTTATAAATAAAATATGTCAAAAAAAGGTAAATGAGGTAAGATAGGTAAGAATAGTTCAACTTTATTTTTTTTTCTTACATTTCGCTGTAAGCAACACGTTCATAATGATGATGTGTAACGTGGGCGACGGGTCAGGGAAGGCAACCAACCGACGATTGACCCCCTTGTTACGTCCAGTGTTACATAACAAACACCAACCCAATTAAAGGATGCATATTCCTTTAAGGATGTTTCATTTCATTCGGTTTTGATAATCTATATTATATTGCAATATTGTAATATTGTTACATCATAATCATTTGTATACTTATCAAACTTTCCAACTCATTAATTAATATCTATCAAACTTTCTAACTCATTATTAATATCTCTGGTTTTATATCTTATAATTTTTCTCTTTAATCATGTTCGTATAATAAACAAGTAAGTGATCGATCAGTTATACCGTATTTTCTGGTAAGTTAGAAAAGCTTTAGATCGTGGCAGTTGTGATCTATAGGTTGTGGTATTTGTATTTTATCATCACATCTTTAATTTATGGTAAGTTTTCGTGGTGGTTCGAGATGGTGAGGTTTTTGAGATGGTTCATTTCAAGGAGATGATGTGATCATGAGATGGTTCAAGTTTTATTTCAAGGTGAGATGGCGATGATACAAGGTCATGAGATGAGTCAGGTCGTGAATGTGGTGAGGTATTGAGATGGTTTGTGTCGTAGGTATGGTGATGTCATGAGATGGTTTAGGTAGTGGGTAACTCGGTATGGTGTGTTCGCGAGATGGTTTAGAGTCGTAGGTATGATGTGTTCACGAGATGGTTAATGGTCATGGGTATTGTAAGGTCACGAGATACTTTCGATTCATAGGTATGGTGATGTAATGACATGATTTGGGTTGTGGGTATGATGAGGTCGCAAGATGGTATGGGTCGCGGGTATGATGAGGTCCCGAGATGGTTTTGATTGTGGGTATGGTGAGGTCGCGAGATGGTTTTGGGTCATGGGTTTTGAGAGGTCATGAGATGGTTTTGGTTGCGGGTATTGTGAGGCCATGCAAGGGTCATGGGTATATTGATGTCGTAAGAGGTCTAGGTCGTGGGTACAGTGAAGTCGCGGAAATGGTTCTATTGGAGGAGATGGTGAGATTGTGAGGTGAGGTGGTCAGGTCGTGAGATGGTATTGCCCTCAAAGATGAAGATGAAGATGGAGATGATCAGGTCAATGTTATTATTCGGATCGTGAGACGATGAGAGTCAGTTGTTTTAAACCGAGGATTGTTGAAGCAAAATTTGAGGAATCGATCGTTTTAGTTTGGGGTTTTCATTAGGTGGTATTCTGAATCTTGGAGTATTCTCTTCAATCTACCATCCTTACTATTCGTAGTGACATCACTTGGCCAAATTGTGTGATTGTGTGTTGAATGATTTGCTTTGAGGTTCTTACGAGTTATGTTTCATGTGTGAGGTCGTGTGTCTTGGTCGGTTTTAGCCTGTGTCATACTTTTTACTGTGTGTTTGTCCATAGTGTCACTGTGTTTGGTAGGTTTGGTGTGTCAGAATTGTATCACGGTATGTCGGATATTCACTTTATAATATCCTTATTTGATCCGAGTGTAAATGCTGGTCATCGCTCAGCTCATTGGTGTAGCTTGCTCGGCTTGTTATTTTTGTATTTTTGTAATTTTAGCATATTGCTAATTTATCTATATAATATATATATTGCCTTTGAAAAAACAAAATCTCCAGTTTTATAACTTTCAACTAGGTGATCACTAATTTGTCTAACAAATGCCATCTAGCCGATCTCCAATCAAACTTTCCCACTCATTAATAACACTCTTTCTTCAAATTATAAGTATTGAGTAAATGAGGTGGATCACCCGCGTGTTGCCACAGGATGTTTTGCCAAAGTAGTCAGTGCACTTAACGACCGTTAGTTATAAGGACTAAATGTGCAACGAACCTGTAAGACGAAGGACCAATTGCAGGCGGAACTAAAAAAAAAAGAAAAAAAAAG
>LBNU01004553.1:79065-90218 GCA_014162995.1 Artemisia annua | reverse complement strand
GGGGGGGGGGGGGATGGCGCAGCGCCGATGGGACGGCGCCAGGCTTTATGGCGCGACCCATGGTGTCGTGCGCCGTCGATGGTTTTGGGCTGGTGGTGATGGCGCCACCCACCAGCCAACGGTACCCCATGCTCTAAGAGTATATTTATTGCATATCTTCTTATACCTATCGAAACAAAAGGTATTGAAATATACTACCTAGTTTGTCTAGAGGTCCAACTTGCTCATGTGGTAGAAGGACCACAAAGGGTACTTGGCATCTCACTCGTGGGGCATAAACAAATAATACCCAATTGTTGGTCAAACTTCAACCAATGGGTAATCCATCCTCACACGTTTTCCTCGTCATGTCATTTTAGAAGGTAATAAATAGTTTTAATGGCTACAATCTTATTATCAATTTCATGCAAGAGATTGTGGGGTTTAATTGAGTTGCATACGTGGTTTTTAAACTTCAAAAGTGAGGGTATAATGGCAATTTATGTGGTACATTTGGTGAGCAATGATTGTCCCTGCAAGGATTATGAGTGAACTTTTGAAGTTTCATTTTCGTCATTCCATTGACGATACTTGCACACTAAAATTACTCATATAAGATTACGACGACACTTTTAAGGTTACGAGAACGACACTTGCAATTAGGACAAACCACTGAAATAGCTTTATATACAAACCATTGTATGGTTTACTCTTAAATACTGAATTGAATTTACATCGTGGTGGAAGGCAAGCGAGCAACAAGCTGCGCCGCTAGCCCTTTTTGAATGACAAAACTAATTCACTTAAAAACGACATTTGTGGATCTAAATGTTACAACATTACTACGCATAGCATGTTGAACTCTGTTGAGGAGCTCCACTGTCTTAGGTGCAAGAAAACTAAAAGTATCAAACGCGAAAGGAATAAAAACATGCTTATTTTCAACGCATGCTTTCTCGTGTGTTTGCCACTTTGTACGACGCGGCTTTCAAAGCAGCCACTTTGTACGAGGCAGCTTTATATGTCAGATTTTTTAAAGAAAAGTTTGGTTGTATATTATTTGGTAAAAGATATGGAAAATGCTAACAACAGCTTAAGGGTTGTCATTAACAACAAATTTCATTTTTTTTTGTTTCAAAGTAATGCTAAAATTAAGTCATGAGTAAAACTATTTGGCACCTTTTTCGCTTATACAACAAATAAATGAAATGAATTACAAATGTGTTTGGGAAATAATAGGAGGTAATAACAAATTCATGATGATTTTGTTTGGACAATGCATAATTTTTTTGAATAAAACGTGAAAAGTTTGTTGTTAGTGACAACCTTAAGGGCTGTTGTTAGCAAAACCCACAAGATATTAGGGCGACTTGTATGACATTAGTTAATGTTGATGCAATGTTATAAATAACGTGAGACGTGACGGTATGATCAAGCTATACGTTTTAGAAGTTATAGTGAAATTATAGTATTTTTTAAAGCGTGACTTGCTGTACAAAATATAAATATATTTATAGATTTATATATTATATCATGTTATATATATATATATATATATATATATATATATATATAGGGTCATGTTCAATGCAGAACCACTTTTTTGTACAGAACTTTACAGAACCATTTTGGACCAATGAGAATTTAGTATTATTAAATATTTTTATTTAATTCAAAAGGGCATAATAGTAAAACACATTTTTCATTTTTTTTTGAATTTTTTTTTAAAACGTTTTAAGTCCTTGATTTTAGGATTTTTTTTTTTTTTTTTTTTTAAGCATACATGTTTTTCTGAATTGAGGTGCAATGTGTTTTTTTTATTTAATATTGGTAAATTTCATTGTTTGCTTAAAATTAAGGTGCTGTGTTTTTTTATTTAAATTAGGTGTGTGTGTTTTTTATTTAAATTCAATACTTGTTTGCTTGAATGATAATTGCAATATATGTTCAGTGTATATTCTTTAATCTTGAAATTTTACCAAAAAATAAAATATTGCATGTAACAAATAATGTTTTTGTCGGTTATAACAGAGAAATAAAAATAATAGGTTATGCACATTACAGCACTCAGATACGTAAATCGGTCTATTGGAACACATTCGCAAAGAACATCCATCAAACTTATATAAATAGGTGTCATCAGTGGTAAATTCATGTTAAGATGCATCGGGATCACGTTTGGCTTATACACACTGCATTGTCGTCATCCACCATAACACATAACAATGACCAATGCATCGCCATCTTCTTCGATACTCATTCAATAATGCATCACATTGACTCTATAGCACTAATTTCCATAAAATATAGACCCTCAAAACATTTGCGATGATCATCTATATTCTAATATACCTGAAATTACAAAATTATACCAACTCTCCGCCATAAATTACGATGAATTATTATTTACGTCCACATTACTAAGTTAACAATTATATCTACACCAACTCTAACCAATTTCACCTGTAACGATAAGTTTTCACTAATTAAAAACCTCAAAACTAGCCCCAACACAGTCACCATTTCAATATCCATCAACTCACTTTATGAAATCAAGTCACTTAATATAAACCAAACTATATGTTTAAACCATTTTCTATTCAACAACCTTTGGACTGAGTATTTATCATGTACAGAACAAATAGAATCTCATGTACCAAAAATATATGTTCGGCTTATATTTTATTATGTGATGTTAGTTGTGATTTATGTGACCTTTATTCAAATATAATGTTCTAAACCATATTATGAATCAAGTCACTTTAATCTAAACACTATATGTTTTAATACATTTTCTATAATACAACCTTTGGATCTGGTATTTATCAAAAACCATGTACGAAGTCTTTAACTATAACAAACATTACAAAAGTCAGTCTAACCTTGATTAATAACAAACAAGAATGAGTATTTACCTGACAATCTTTGGATCGTGAGTGGGCGTCTTTCTTACATGGGCAAATATTCACAATGTAGTAATAACAAAGGATCTGTAAAGGGATCGGACATGGTTTTGGATCGAGGTGCTTTTTTTACATGGGGAAATAGAGGTCTGATAAGGATCGACCACATGGGTTTTGGGGGTTGGAGAGGAAAAGGGGTTTGTGGTTTTTGGTTTTTATTTCCCGAATAGATCTGTGGAGAAGAAGAGAGGGCGGTGGTTTTAGATATGGAGAAAAGGAGATGTGAGTGAGTGGTTTTAATACGTAACTGATCTTTATTCTTATGAGATGCTATTTTTATGGGGAACTGAAAAATACTAATTTGCCTAATCTATCTATCTAAATCTTTTGGTTAAAATAAGTAGTATATTACAAAAAAATGCCATCCTGCATTGATTGCATGTACATCATGCCATTATTAGGGGGATAAAGACTGTTCTGTAGGTTTCTGGTACAAAAAAAATGGTTCTGCCATTGAACGCTACACTATATTATATTATATATTTATATTAATAAAATATATATATTATATATAAAAATATATAGTATATATATATATATATATACTATATATTATATAATATATTTAGTAGCGTTCAATGCAGAACCATTTTTTTGTACAGAACCTACAGAACTAGTTTTCTTACTCTTAATAATGCATAATGTACATAATATCAATGCAAGATGGCAGTTTTGTAAATACCCATTACTTATTTTAAAAAAAGAAAATAAATAAAGGGCAAATCAGGTATTTTGTCTAAAATTTCGGTAACCCACCAAAACCAACTGCCCCTTTTCTTTTTCTTTTTTTTCAGATCTATTATTCCCTCTCTCTCTCCTCTTCCATAACCCTAATCCAACAGTTACCGCCCCATCAAAAAACCCACCCCAAAAAGCCACTCTTCATCTCTCCACCATCATATAATCCGCCGCCGCCAACAATATCCGCCTGTGATGGTTCGTCTGGATCCGTCACCGCCACCAAGTACGAAAGTCGACACCACCGAAACAAATACAACCACGAATGATACCTGAAGTTGTAGCTCATGTTTAGATCTGGTGGTCTTCGAATCTAATAAAGATGTTTTCAACAAATCGATCGCGGCTTCCATTAATGAAAAAGGTGCACGATTATTTTACATTCCGTTGCACGATTATGTTACAAAGGTGCACGATTATGAAAAAGTATGATTAAGCTTTCATTTTAAGAACAATTTTATTTGAAAAACTATGAAAAACTATGAAAAACAAGCGAACCAACCGTAGAAAGAAATGGGAGAAGATGAAAACGAGTGTACATGTAGTCTGAAATGGGAACATGGTAAAAGAGGGTCACGTGGTTGTTTTTTTTTTTTTTTTTTTTTTTTACCAATAAAACAAGAGCACTTTATATTTAAACTTTCTATGGTTTTGAATTTTCTTTACTTTTTTTAATGGTTTTTGTTTACTTCTGTCATTACATATTACTCGTAGTATGAACTAAGTACTGAATTTGTATTGATAATAACATAGATGGGCCTCCATGTTCATAGAGAAGATTTGTAACAGTGAGGTGTTTGTTGTTGGTTATATCTTTTATAGAGAATGGGATAGTTTGTGTAGACTATTAGTGTTGTTTGTTATCACATTTGATATGATATTTTTTTGTTGTAATATGTTGACGTGATATAAGAAGGGTGTTTTTAGAGTTTATAAATTTTAAGCTTAATGAAGCGCATATGTGTTTTACATGCCTAGATTTTGAGATTACCGAGAAGTAAAATGGTTTGATATTAATATAGATCAAGTATTTACTCAGAGTGCATATGTGTTTTTATAGTTTATAAAGTTTAAGCTTAATGAAGTGCATATGTGTTTTACGTGCCTAGAGTTTAATATATGTGTTGTTTTTCCCATTATTATATTGAGCATGCTCATATTACTTTGTCGAGTTAATTTAACTCTCATTTTATATATTTGTTTCAGTCGGAATGGCTCAAGCATAGAAAAGACGGTGTGATGAAGATGATCTACGAATGCACTTGCACATATGTTCTCGAAAGACGTGCATATATGTTTTTAGAAGAAGTGCATATATGTTGTAATGATTTTGATAATACTATTGTTTTGGATTGTATTTTATTTAATATCAAAAAAATAAATGAATGAAATTTATGTTCTTGATTCCTTACAGATTAGAGGTTACGTGTTTATGTTTTTTTGTGATAAATTTCGAAAATTAAAGTATGTACACTTAAAACATATGTGCAATTACCAATTTAGGCAAGAAAATGTGCGCTAGATACATATGAAAGTTACAATATTAAAAAAAAAAATAATAATAAAAAAAAAAAATAAATAAATAAAATAAATATGCACTTGTTTTTTTTAAAAATATATACTAAAAAAAAAAAAAAATAAAAAAAAAAAAAAAAAAAAAAAAAAAAAANTATGCAACAACTAAAAGTATCTCAAATGGTAGTATGGTAGTTTCTTCTAAAGCTTTTTAATTTTTTATAACACAAAGAAGTCATTAAAAGCATTTTGTTACTCCGTATTTGAGTAGAAGGGTTTTTTTGCTAGTGATTTGAGGATCATCAATTCAAGCCATTGGTTAATGACTTTTTTTATGATAAAATATTGACATCTAATTATATCACCTTAAATCATCTATACTCTAATATTATTACAACATAGAAAAAAAACTTTTAAAATAAGTTTTGCCATTGGAGTTAATTTTACTTATATGGCTTTTTTCTTATCATCTTACACACAAGGTATACAAAAAATCTTTAAAAGCTTTTTAACATTATGGATGCTCTAATTCTTCTTTATTTTTTTTTTGAACGGTGGATTATATATATAAAAAAAAAACATTCTAGCAAGGAGCTAGAGAAGCAATTACAAAGGGTGGTTTAGCCAAGAGTTCCAACAATGAACTTTATGACCTCTACATTTAAGCCAAGAAAAAGAAAAGAGACGAATGTTATCCAAAATATCACATTTCCTCATAGAATGAGTGTTAAATGTGACACAATTTCGATAACGCCACAACATCCACAAAGTCGAGGAAGTAATAACATACACTCGATCTTTTGAATCCTTTGAGGCTCTCCAATCCTCTACCCATTGAAGCCATTCGGAGCAAGAAGAAAACGTTGGCATAGAGACGTCGGTCCACACCCGAATTAACCTCCAAACGGCAATAGCCGTATCACAACCAAAGAAAATGTGATCATTAGATTCCACTCCCACATTGCAAGAAGGGCACGTAATAGACGGAATCTCTAAGCCCCGAATAGATAAATTCCAACGATTTGGTAATCTATCCAAAACAAGACGCCATAAAAATATATTTACCTTTCGAGGCAACAAGTTGTTCCATCTAGTGGTTGGACTTAACGAAGGAAGAAGACAATTATCAATGTGGTTTCTCGTGGCGTTCACCGAAAAAATGCCATCAGGGTCAATATCCCAGTGCCAAGAATCAGGATGATTACTCAGGCTAACATTTCCTATCTCAGCCACCATAGACAACAAAGCTTCTTCATTTCGACCCCCTAAGATTTGTCTAGTCCAATTCCACGACCAAGAACCATTCGAAATCCTATCCCTTATAAAGCAGTTTGCATTAGAATCCAGATGGAACAGTCTGTTATATCTTAAGTGCAGCGGACCATTTCCTACCCAGTTATCCATCCAAAAACGAACCGAAGAACCACAACCTACCTTACGACGTAACGTAGACATAGGGATAATATCTCTCGCATGTAACTGAGAATACGAGCCCACAATTTTTCCCCACATTCCTTTGGTTTTGCATCCTTTACCATCCATTCCCGCATCTACCCCATGAATAGCTTTGATCACACAAGCCCAAAGAACATCCGGGTTATTAACCAAACGCCACCTCCATTTTTGAAGGAGAGCGAGGTTGAACGCTTTCAAACTCCCCACACCTAAGCCACCTTTATCAAAAGGGGCCATAACATTACTCCATTTTACCCACGCCATTTTCTTCTGATCCCCACTACCACCCCAAAAGAAAGAAGCCCGAATAGATTCTAAAGTTATAAGAACGGATTCAGGACATTTAAATATTGACATATAATAAATGCCAATACTCCCCAACACAGCTTTGATTAATGTTAATCTACCTCCAATGGATAACAAATTGGCTTTCCATGATGACAATTTACCACGAAACCGATCAATCAAAGATTGCCAATTTGGAATCAAATTCATGTTAGAACCAATCGGCAAGCCAAGATAGGTGAATGGGATAGTACCTGAAGCGCACCCGGTAGCACGAGCCATATCAAGAATATTATCAGAAGAAACTCCAATCCCATACACGTTAGATTTAGCTATATTAACTTTGAGACCCGATGCAAGATAAAAAACATGCAACACACGAATTATATTGTCCATCTCTAGCCTGTTCCATTCAGAAACAATAACAACATCATCCGCATAAAAAAGATGGGATAAATTCATTCCCGAATCACCCACCTTTGTCCCTCGAATAAGACCTGATTCGACCGCGTCCTTTAAAGCTAGGTGAAGACCTTCCATAATAATGATGAAGAGAAACGGGCTTAAAGGATCCCCCTGTCTTAAACCACGCTTGATAGAAAATTCAGACGATGGACTACCGTTGACTAGGACAGAAGATCTCGCCGATTTCAAACATGCTTGAATCCATCTCCGCCATTTAATACCGAACCCAAGACTCGATAACATGTGATCAAGAAACTTCCAGCTTACGGAGTCAAAAGCTTTTTCGAAATCGACTTTGAATATCATGAGATTTTTATGCAGGATCTCTATGTTGAGGGACTAAATGAAGGTAGTGAATTTTGGGTATTTGATTTACTGTTTTGATTAATTTCTCTCTTATATACGGAAGTGGGGGTCATCTTTACTATTTTACTGAAATCACACCATTTTCTTTTTGTTTCAGCTTACGCGCTCCTGTCTCACTACGATGCCACACGTTCTTTAAGACACGTGCTTTCCCTGTTGGATCCTTGTCGATGCTACAAGTTGTGTACAAATATGTTATTCGTGTTTTGTATAGGTGATTCATGTTTAGATTTCACTTGAAGAAAAAAAGTAAATGGGATGACAAACTTTGACTAAAATATGTTTTTATTGCTAGTGACTTTGATATCCTCAACTAATTATTAACTAGAGAGTTGAAGATATGTTAAGTTGAGCTAGTTAGACTGTTAGAAAGTGTGGAATGCATACTAATAATGCAAAGCAATTTAATATCGTTTTCACAAATAGCAGGGGTATAGAGGTTGTGCCCCATTGCAAGGTTACGATCTGTACCTAACCGACGTAACTGTTTGATCCGTATACTTGTCTTACAAGAGACAATTTAGGTCGCCACAAAACATAATACAAATAACACAAGCTAAAATCTCTGATCAAGTTTTTGTACTTTAGACTCTGATTAATTTTATGAATTATTTGGTTTTGTGAGTTTCCAGATATCTTAAGCACGTAAAGTAGAATCACTACAATTTGTTGGAATTGTCTCACGATTAAAAATTATTTACATGGAAAAAGATTTTAGGAGGTAAAATGATGTGGCTTCGCACAACTTTATCATATATAGAAAAATAACACTCCATCCGTCACGTCTTAGTTGGTCCTCGTTACTATTTTAGTTTGTTTAAAAAAACTTGTCACATGTTTATATTTATTAAATTTCTAATTTTACTCCTCTTATTTATTTTGGCAAGAAAAGTATTTGACATGTTTATTGCATTTAAAAACTAAACTTGTTATTAATAATAAAACGTTTATATTCATTGGGTAAGGATCAGTGAGAAGAAAACATAAAATGAGAAGAATGAGAAATAATTATAACCACATTTGAGATGCATCGACTTAAATTAGATGCATCTCTATTCATTTAGATGTATCTCAATTATTAGTTTCGAAAGTGATTTTGAACTGAAAACGATACAAAGTAGTATTAGCAACAAATTTGACCCGTAGAGGACGAAAAATGTATATAATTCGTCTAACTTGATGCAATGCATCTAATATATGTATATACATTTATTTTTTTTTGCTAGAACATATATTAGGGTGCATGTAAAAGACTAGAGATGCATCTTATTCAAGTCGATGTATCTCTAATGTGTGGTTATTGTTATTTCTCATCCTTCTCATTTTAAGATTTCATTTGATTATAAGTCTATATTCATTAATCCATCTCAAATTGATTTTTTTTTTTTTTTTTTTTTTTTTTTAACGGAATTGATTTCTTTTTAGTAAACTACAAAACTGAGTATCGATGAAAAAAACTAACGTGCTATTTATCTACATACTACCTTTGATTATCTACTCTCACACAGCCCAACAATTTAAAAGTCGTTGCGAAAGAATTATTGCAAAGATAAAAATACGTGTATTTTAACTTGTCTAAATTGAGGATAAAATTGGATATTCAAATACTCCTACTTTGTATAGGTTACGTCACATTACCATCTTACACAGTACTGCTTATAACATCATAAATTTTAGAAAGTGACAAAATAAGAGTACAAAACAGTCGTGAAATATTTCTAGAATTAAATTAAATGAAATCTTCAATTTGATTCACTGCTGTGACAAAATTTATGATATCTCTGTTTTTTAAATTGACTTGTATCACTATTTTGTCCGATTATGAAAAACTCGTAACATCAATACTATGCAAGTATGCAGTACAATGTATTGCCACAATTTATTTCCTTTAATCTTAATACTTTCATATCCTGAATTTTAGCACAATATTATGTCACATAATTAATAGAAAGAAGCAACAAAAATTTGAAAATCGCTTATGATACAAAGAAATAGTGGAGTAGTATTCGTTCAAATTTATTTACTTCATTCATTAGTTTTGAAATTATTGTCCCTATTTTATTTTAAGATGTCCTAAAATTATAGTAATAGCAGTTATGTTTTTGTATGAATCAATCAAAAGAGAGTTTTGTTGGTATTAGGGTCTTGATAATCAAAGATTGCTCGGATAAATTCTTGAATCGTGTATAACAATATTTCGACCTTATTGGTGCATTATGTTAGTTACACAAAAATTCGTATTAAGATAAAACAAGAACACACTACATTTCTAGGCACAAGAAAGAGAGGGAAAACATGAATACTGTTGAGGTAAAATCTTGCGACTACCCCGAACAAGCAAAGTGAATCCTTCGGACCGTGCTGTCCTACGGATTCTGAATGTCCTACGTATGCTTCTGTCCTTCCGATTACCTACAAGACAGAAACGTCCGTTAGACTCGCCCCGGGAATGTATCCCAGGACCAACCTCCGGCGTGAGAGTAAGTATGGAGCTCTAGACAGAGAAAGTATGAGAATAAATAAGTAAGAGAGAGAGGAAATTAGTTAACCTTAAGTGAGGATTTCTCCTCTATTTATAGGCAGTCAACATAGGGTGCCAGCCTGTTTGTACTTAGCCCCTTAGTGTTCGCTAACATAAGCTCCACTTATTGTGTACTTGTTGTACTTTGTTGTACTTGCTTGTACTTTGCTTTGCTTACTTATCGCTAATCTCAGGAGGTTAGGTTATCCGGAATGATATGATTGTTCGGGTGATGATCCGGGGTGTATTGGTTTGATCCGTCCGGACATCAGTCTGTTCCGTCCGGATGTTAGTCTTTTGCGTATCATAATTCAAAGGTTTTATTCTGGGATCTCGTTCCGGAGCTTCGTTCCTTCCGGAACGGAGCCGGAGGGCACATACGCCAACATGTCCCCCCCAGTATCATAGTATTGGTCGTGCCAATGGTGTGATACTAAGAAATTTCGTTTTTGATTGTTTTCCGGGGGGTATTGCCTGATTTTGTCGTTTAGAACGCGTGTATAAAATGCCAAAGGTAATTAGGGAGCGCTGTCGTTTTTACCGTATCTTGTGATCATGACACGTGTGTGTGTGTCGGATCGTGCGGCCCACGTGATGCCACGCGTCCTATCTGACAGTCGTGTCGTTTAGCGTTCCTGTTCGCCTATAAATAGCGCAGTTATTTTCTTCATTTTTACCGCTGTAATTTCTCTCTCTAGTTTCTCACACATCTCTAATCATTTGTCGTTCGTACTCCGAAGGGTCATCTAGCGTGCAACCTTGTTACTTCATTTTCCGAGGTACGTGTCGTCCCGTGGTGTCTAGTTTTAGCGTTTTTTGTTGTTTGGTTATACCTTCTCTCCCTTCGGACCCATTATGTCGGAGTC
>LBNU01004553.1:63179-77995 GCA_014162995.1 Artemisia annua | reverse complement strand
CGTGGTACCTCCACATCATCCATGGTCTGGAGCTTGTATGTCCCGTGCTGATAGGCCTCTATTACGCGATACGGGCCTTCCCAGTTAGGCCCCAACTTTCCTTGATCTTCTACTCGGCTTGCTTCATTCTTCCGATACACAAAATCTCCTACCTTGAATGCTTCGGGTCGTACCCTTCGGTTGTAGTATTGTTCCACCTTCTTTTTGTATTTAGCCTCCCTTATGGCTGCCATTTCGCGTCGTTCTTCCAGCAAGTTCAAGTTAAGATTGATTTCATCGTCGTTGTTCGTAGCGTCTGCCATCATAGTACGGAAGGTTGGCATACCTATTTCGGCCGGAATGACTGCCTCACTTCCGTAAGTCAGACTAAAAGGTGTTTCCCCATTACTTGTTTTTAGAGTGGTGCGGAAGGCCCATAATACATTCGGCAGTTCATCAACCCATCCGGCCCTCTCTCTACCTAGTCTTGATTTGAATCCTTTCATTAAGCTTTTGTTAGCCCTTTCTACCAATCCGTTGGCTTGGGGATGAGCCACGGCTGTGTTGATTTGAGTAATGTTTAATCTTTCACACCAACTTTTGAATGGATCACCTATGAAGTTGCTTCCGTTATCAGTAACGATTACTTTAGGTAATCCGAACCTGCAAACGATGTTGTCCCATACAAACTTTTTTACTTCCTTCCCGGTTGTTTTAGCCAACGGTTTCGCTTCCATCCATTTTGTAAAATAGTCAATTGCCACAATGACATACTTAACTTTCCCAGGGGCTTCGGGCAGAGGTCCTAGCACGTCCATTGCCCATTGGTAGAATGGCCAAGGTGCCATGACGGAGGTCAATACTGTTTTTGGTAATTTTGGGACCGGAGCATGAATTTGACATGAGTCACATTTTTGGATTACTTCCCTGGTGTCTCGATGCATAGTTGGCCAGTAATAACCTTGTCTCATAAGTTTAGCCACTACCGACCTGGGTCCGGAATGCATTCCACAGGCTCCTTCGTGTACCTCTCGGATCACGTAGTTAGCTTGGAGGGGCCCTACACACCTTAGCATTGGGCCTAAGTACGATTTTTTGAACAACACATCATCAATCAGAGTATAGTGGCTTATTTTCATCCGGAGGGAGCGGGCCTCATTTTGGTCCTTCGGCCAAATCCCTTCTTTCAGACAACGAATGATGGGTGACATCCAATTTTCTTCTTCTTCCTCTACTATTGCATTGATTGTTTCTTCTTCAGTGGATGGTCTTTCTAATACTTCTACTAGAATTTCCTTTGTCAAGTGATCGAACGCTACGGATGCTAGCTTGCTCAGTATGTCTGCCTTTTGGTTTTGGGCTCTTGGGATGTTTTTTATTTTGAAATGGTCGAAGCAGGCAATGTATTCTTTGGTTTTGGCCAGGTATTTCGTCATGCTTTCTGTATATGCCGTGAAATCTCCGTTGATCTGACTTGCTACTAAGTTTGAATCCACCCGTACATCTAGCGTCTTTATCTGCATACTTCTTGCAATTCTCAGTCCGGCTAATAATGCTTCGTATTCTGCTCCATTGTTAGTGGCATCGAAATTCAACCGTAGTGCATAGGTGTATTCTTCTTTGTTTGGGCTGATTAACACTAATCCTGCTCCGGCACCCTTTTTACTGGACGCCCCGTCCGTATATAATATCCATTCTTCAGCTTGAGAGATGTCATATATCTCCTTTCCTCGCCTTTTTAGACTCTGGTCGTTTGATCCGATAGGTATTTCATTGATGAAATCGGCCAAGACCTGACCTTTGACTGCGTTTCGTGGTAAGTATGTGATGTTGTAGGCTCCAAGCTCCACGGTGTATTTGGCTAGCCGTCCGGAAGCTTCTGCCTTGTTTAGAATTTGCTTTATGGGTTGATCCGTAATGACTTTAATAGGGTGAGCCTCAAAGTAGCGTCTTAACCTCCGAGAAAGATGTAGAAGGGCTAAGGCTAGCTTTTCCACCGGAGCATATCTCTTTTCTGCTTCATGTAACGTCCGGCTTACATAGTGGACTGGCATCTGTCGTCCTTCTCTTTCTACAAGCATTACTCCACTAATTGCTTCTTTCGTTGCAGCAAGGTATAAATACATTTCTTCCTTTGATCTGGGTGTCGCTAAGCAAGGAAGTTCCAAGATCATCTTTTTCATTTCTTGAAAAGCTGCTTCGGCTGTCTCTGTCCATCGGTATTCGTCCCTGTTGTTTTTGGTGATGTTCTTGAGAGTGTCGAAGAAAGGTAAGGATCTTTCGGCCGATTTTGACAGGAACCTATTTAATGCGGCAAGCTTACCACTTAAACTTTGCATTTCTTTAAGGGATTTTGGTGATTGCATGTCGGCAATTGCTCTCGTCTTTTTTGGGTTAGCTCTGATTCCTTCCGAGGTTACCATGTAGCCGAGGAATTTTCCTTCTTCTACTCCGAAAGAGCATTTCTTAGGATTTAGTTTCATGTTGATCTTCCGTAGGTTATCAAATGTCTCGGCTATGTCAGCCAAAAGCTCTTTTTCGGTTCTGCTTTTGATTACCATGTCATCCACATATGCCTCTAGGTTACGACCTATCTGTGACCGGAAGGCTGTATCTACTAGCTTTTGATAGGTTGCTCCGGCATTCTTCAATCCGAAGGGCATTTTAACATAGCAGTAGGTTCCGTGGTCTGTGTAAAAGGCTGTCTTTTCTTCGTCTTCTTTGGCCATTTGGACTTGGTGATATCCTTTGTAAGCGTCGAGGAAACATTTGTAACGGAATCCCATGACTGATTCAATTTTCCAATCAATTTCAGGTAATGGATAATAATCCTTCAAACAAGATGAATTAAGGTTCTTGAAGTCGATACACATTCTCCAACTTCCGTCCGACTTTTTCACGAGTACTGGGTTTGAGAGCCAGGTTGGGTACCGGACTGGCCTAATGATTCCAGCTTTTAGCCATTCTTCGACGTCTTTGTTTATGGCTTGATTTTTCTCTTCAGAGAAGAATCTCTTTTTCTGAGCAACAGGTTTGTCATGGACATTTACATTGAGTCTATGTTCGGCAATCCATCGGGGCACGCCTGTCATATCCGAAGGTTCCCATGCGAAAACGTCTTGGCTATTTTTGAGTAACGTCACCAGCTGCCTTCGTCCCTCCCGGGAGAAATTTTTTCCTATAGTCACTAATTGGTCTGGGTATGCTGGATGGACTAAAATTTCTTCAGTTCCTACAACTTCATTCTCGATTTCTTCCTCCGGATAAATGTTAGCTTCCGTTTCTTTTTCCAGCAAGAACTTTTCTTCCAACTTCCTACATTCTGAAATGATAATTGACCGGGTGACCAAAGTGGCTATACCTCTCGGCGTAGGGAATTTCATCATGGAATGTATAGTCGAGGGAATGGCCCTAAGCCTTTTAATTCCGGATCGCCCTAGTATCACATTATAGGGGGAGGGTGATCTAATTACTGCAAACTTCATGGTGGTCCGGTTGCGTATCATAATTCAAAGGTTTTATTCTGGGATCTCGTTCCGGAGCTTCGTTCCTTCCGGAACGGAGCCGGAGGGCACATACGCCAACAAATACTTTGTTGAATTTGTTATCGATATGTTTCTTTTCTTCTGAAAGACCAAATTGTGTTTACAGATATATAAACTTAACGGTGGTTGTATGAAAATTTGTGACTCGTCATAAAAAGTCATACCCATTGGTGAAAAATCACAACACTTCCTTTAAATGTCTTTACTCTTTAGCAATAGTTTGTAACAGTTTAAAATTGTCGCTAATTGCAATCATTAAAGACATGTGTATGGACAATTTAGTGACCACGCTAATTTTGGCATTTTATGCCCCTTGACTTACATTAACAACGTTTAACATTAATTGTAACTGAAATCAAGTTAATAGTGTATACAAACGAGCACTCCGCATCTCCAAAATCGTATTATAACTTAACTTGAAATCTATTTGGTCCCGGGTAAATCACCATTACACGAAAATGTTTGATAACGCTAAAATCACCAACAAGTTTGGTAAGTGAGGATGATGTTTAATTGATTGGAGAGTATAATAGGCTCACTTTTCTTAAACAATGTATTTTTGTCTTGGAAACAACAATTTACGACGAAAGAGGTATAATTTTTGTCGGTATTTGAAAAAAAGCAGTCAATGAAATTTATTTATCCACAATTATGCTTTCTTGGTGGCATTTCATATTGCCAATTTATATGCATGGAATCCATAGGCTTTTTGTGCACCAATTATGCTTATCATGGAAGATTTGAATACATGTGTTATTTGTACTACTATGTTTTTGGCTATTCGAATAATGCTTCTAGTCCACTCTTTCCATGTGACTTGCTAAAGCACATGTTAAGCATTGATATATTGATTGAAAAGCTAGGGTTTTACTTATGAATTTCTTTTATTGAAATACAAAGTTTTAAATAGCTTACACAGCTTTATGGGAAAAGGCATATGGTCTAGCGATATTCGAGTGATTTATCAAACAAGAGGTTACGGATTCAAATACCATTGAAAATACATGTGAGATATTATGTTTGACATAGATGCAATGCGTAAATATTTTTCTTGAAAAAAACGACAAGACAATGCAACACTCGTGATAGATTATTCCTTGAGTTTGATAAGGACGCTGTATTTATTAACCGAACTATTGTTTAGTCCATTTAGTTTATGTTTATTGTATTGGATTAGGCCCATTAGATGTTTTGGTTTTGTTTCTTGATTTCCGCTATAGTTTGAACATTCGAAAGCCTCCCGCTCGAACTGCGGGATGTATTAACCGAACTATTGTTTAGCCCAGTTAGTTTATGTTTATTGTTATTGGATTAGGCCCATTAAGTGTTTTGGTATGTGTCAGTATATTGTGATTATATATACCGAATGTTTATGTTTAATGAAATCAAGTGGAATTAGTCATTCTATTAGTATTAACAATGAAGAGGGCTATAAGCACTTAAACTTTATAAACTAATTACCCAGCATTAAATTATCTAAGCCCGGTTACTAAGCTAAGTAGCTAACACATAATAACTCATCAAGTTCGCCTCTCTAGGAGTACTTAAGCGGTCCAATGATCATTATTACAATTCCTTTTATGTGAAATTGTCAAAATAACAAAAATGCTTGTCATTATTGGTTTATGGATTTCTTCCTGCGTATGAAAAACTTGATCACGATAACCACTTAACCAAGCATCGTAGTTGAATTTGACGAGTGGATGATCAGAAATGGGCTGTATATGTGCTTCTATCTTACTTTCCAAAGTGCACTTGATGGTTTGTTTGTATGTTATCAACATGCTGATGAAAGTAGATAACATTCTAAACGAAGTATTTCGATTTCAAGAAAGTTAATTTCTTTCACCAATTCCATTAATGACTCTATGCAAAGACTGGGTGAGTCGGACGTGTAATATGTTAGTAAAACAATAGAGTACATGCACCCTAATTTTACCCAAAATAACTGTAAGGTTTTAACTTTTAACCAATTTGACCTCTTGGCCGTTACTAATAGTTACAGATTTGATTTTGATTGAAACCAGAGTACTTATTATGAATATGTTTGCATTTGAAGAAATGGAAGAAAACGAACTAGAACTAACACGGTGATATCTCTGACACGGCCAAGTGAAAAATTGGTCAGGCAATATCGTGCCCAATTTTACATCCTGCACCAAAGAAAATTATGTTATCCTTAATTCGTCAGTGTTCAGGTGAATGGTTGCAAACTATACCTTAATGTTCAGATGACAATTTGAAATTTTGACGCAGCTGGAATCAAATTTCTATTTTGGTCATTTTAAGATATAATGCAACATAATTTTGGAAAGATTTATAGTTACATTGGCCTATTTGCACATTGGCCTAGTAAAAAGAGACCGTAATGTTGATCTAGTTCCACACTGATAGTTCAACATCACTTTATCTAAGTTGTGAATTAGATTCACAGATTAAAATCATTTACATTATGATTCACAGATTCTATAGGCTTCTTCAAATACTGTTTGTAGGCAGATAGTTTCATAGATATTGTGATACTGATCCAAGTAATACACAACACAATCAATAAGAAAAGCTTTTATCAATTTTACTTGTTTATGGTTGGTCAACATGAACTATCATGTTGAAACCAACTTTAGAGGATCTCAATTATTCTCCATAACATTGCGATTGTTACTTGTTTTATACATGTTTGTTTAAATTTTTATTTGCGCACGGAATATAGTTGAAATACTAAACTCAAACACAAAGGTTACAGTTGTTTTCACTCGCTCATTGAATTCACCCATCTGTAAACACATGTTAGATGTAAGCGCCGAACAAATATATAACTCAATGACAATCAGTAACATTTGCCACAGAACCGATAGCTCTTTAAAAAAAAAGAAGTTCAAAACATAACATTTCCATTGAAGCTTCCTTACAAAACTTGTGAAACTTTTATACTCCAATCAACCATTCTAGTGGCCTTTCCGACGACCGCCTTTCTTTCCACCCTTCTTCTTGCCACCTTTCTTGCCGACTTTACCAGACCCGCGACTACTGGACCCACCACCAAGACCATCATTAAAAGAGCCACCACCAAACCCATTTCTACTGGAACTACCACGGTCCCTAGAAGATTTCAACAAGTCTTTAACATCAAGTACACCGTTTCTAAAACGGCCAGCAGTCGACATCAGTACTCTATCCTCAGGTTTACGTGAGTCTGATGCTCGTTTGCTACGGTTTCCACGACTCCCTCCAACTTGTCCAAGTATCATGTTCTAGAAAAAATTCATTGACAAATTTTAGTTAACCCCATTTAAGTGCATAGAGGATTATAAGAGAAAAAATAACCACCTCTTGTAATGTCTTTTGATCTCGTTCTTTCTGTTTTTTCATGGCGACTCGTGCTACACTTAGAGGTAATCTCTGCTTCTTGGGAGCCTGTTGTAGCAATAAAAAAAACTAATTAAAAAGAACTTGGCTCATGGAACATTGGAACAAATAGTTGAAGATGGGTGTGTAAAAAAAAGACATAAGACATGGTAGCTCACCTTTCCACCAAGAGAAACTACTTTCCGATTTTCCATAGCCTTCTTTTCTTTCCATGTCATATGCGGACGTCCTGGATAAGTAAATGATAATGATTAAATCACAATAATTTCATACAATGAATACGCACACCCATCTGTTACTTATTAAATCGACACAAAATTAACACCAAAATGTTAAGACTAACATGGTTGAAGAGGTCATGGTTCAGAACTAACATGGTGCTCTGACCTAAACTTTCAGTGTCGTTTTCATCAATCCTTTTCTTTACCATCAATTCTAGCTATGCTATGGGTAAGTGTTACTCCGAACATGTTTATTGCCTTATCATTTTTTTGCACAGCAGCTTACTATATTTGTGATGATGCCATGATGGTTGTGGAGTAGAAATGTAGAATAGATACAAAACCTGGAGCTATGTCTATGGCTCGTAGCTTAAATCTTTAGAATGTGCATTGGTTTGTAATCAAACAAAAAGCAAACCGGTATGAACCATTTTGGTTCTGTTTTGGTCAGCAATAGTGAGCTGGTTTACCAGAGATTATTGCATACTTATTAACCAGTTCACATAATTATCTTGTTGATACAGTACATCAATTAATATACGGGGTAAAAAGAATAAAGATCAAGAGTAATCGAGGCCAACATCAAATAACTCCACAAGTCAACAATCCGTCATTTCGCACAACCAATGCAAGGCAATAACCTTACACTCAAAAGTCAAAAGTCGATCTGTATGAGAAATTTCACCCGGTGACTGTATATCTTGATAAAGACAGTTTGAAGTTTCTAGGAGAAAAAGGTGGTTCAATTATAACATACAAAACTTGACAAATAGCAATTTTCTCAAGAATACTAGAATTGAGGACCAAACTAAATGTACTTTGTCTGAGTTCTGGTGCAGCAAACTATTTTCAGCTGTTTCTTTAAAATCTCAATTTACATGTTAACCAGAGCACATTTACGAGAAGCTATTTCTTCTACCTAACATTTTTTGACAAATAAAATGTTAAACGCTATTGAATGTAAAAAAGAAATCATCCAAAAGTTTTATGGTGCTTCCAAACCTTCTAAACAAACCTACATATGAACCATCTTAACGTTTTGAAATTATGAGGTGAATGCTTCTAAACCACAGGATTTCATCGAGGCAACTGATGTCAACAGCAAGATATAAGAGCATTCGTGGATCCAAAGACGGCGTTTAGTTTCCATCAAGGAATTTCTATGGGTATACCGTATATGTTTGAGATATTAAAGGAATGACAAGGACTGTGAATATCCGAAATTCACCGCTTTAGGTAGGTTTGGAAGTATGCCTACTTTCACGGGTATCAAACCAATAAATACCCTCAAGCTCACTATTAAACCAACACCCTCAAACCCAAACCCTCCAAGCAAACACACCCTAAATTCAATAGTGAAAAGGTTTAACTTATAAGTTCCGAGTTAACTACTGATGTTATCCCAGCATGTCACTTTTTTAACTATCACGCCTTTTAATCAGAATTATAGTTGCTAACTACGAGGCACTCAAATGGGAACCTCTAATGGCGATCTTATACAAATATTTACACACATAAAGTAATACAAACAAAAAACGTCTGACAGGACACTTAGGCAATTCATCAGCAAAATTAAGTTATGGAAAGAAAGTATTACCGATATCCTCGATATCTTTCTGTATCGATTTCAGTTCCATTTTAATGGACTTGATATCCATTTGCGTTGAAGATGCTTCCTCCTTGTTCCCTCTCTTTCTCTTATCCATTTTTTTTTAAAGCTAGCTGACAATAAGAGACAAGGTCATAAAAATGTTTTTATCAACAAAATTAAAATAATAGAAACACGCCGAGAAAAACACAAAATTCTAAACATTTGGAAATACTTTTTCAAACTTTCTATTAGCTAAAACTGACTAATAGAGAAGAGTAACATCAATAAATCACATTTACGGACCGTTTGGGATTGCTTATAAAAACTGCTGATTATTTCAAATAAGCCCTCTGGATAAGCAATCCCATAAGTCCTCAAAACAAATCAGTGAGCAGTTTACATAGGCAACACCGCCTTAAAAAGGGTTTTTGAGATTCCTTATATTTTTCGGTTATGTGCTTATTTTTAAGCAGATACACGACTATTAGGATAAAACAAAGTGCTTACTTTTCGAAAAGTGCTTATTAGAGGTGGAAAAAAATAGTTTATTTAACCAGTATATCTGACCTAAAACCCTTTAATTAACTAATAAAAATGAATTCCAAAAGAACCTATTAGAATTAAGAAAAAACAACCTTAAATCGAAACAGATTAACAATATATATATATACCTGATTATTGTCGTCTGAAATAACAAGTCTGAGTCGCGAGTGAGTTGCAGGCAGGGGTTTAGTTAGGGCAGGAAGGCAGGGTACAGAAGTTGGGCTCAAGTATAAACCAACTTTATTATTGGACTTCAATTTGAGCAGCATACTTTTCCATTCTCTATACGGCCTGCACCGACCTAATTTTTTATTATAATTTTGTGGGCCCAGTAACTGGGCTTATGTTGGCCATCCAAATGGCCCACCATGTTTTTGGATAACGTATTTGTTGTACAATATGACAAGTAGGGGTGTTCATCGGTTCGGTTCTCGGTTTATTCGGTTCGTGTTGTTCGGTTAAAAAAATTTTTGGGTCATAACCGAAAACCGAACCGAACCGAAAATATCTATGACCGAATCGAACCAAGAACCGAACCGAAGTTCGGTTCGGTTATGGGTCAAAACTGAAAACCGAATTTTGTACTTGAACTACACTATTTATATATTTTTTTTAATTTAATTATATATATTTTTGGCCAAAAAAAAAATATTTCAAGCATAAAAAGTGTTTTTTATATTAAGTTAAAATTTTAATGGACATTTTATGTATATAAAATAATATAAATATATAAAAAAATATATATGTTTATATAAATTCGGTTTTTGGTTCAGTTTTTCGTTCAGATAGCTAAACCCATATCCAAACCGAAAACCGAATTTTTAATTCGGTTCGGTTCGGTTTTGACAAATTCGGTTCGGTTCGGTTTTTGGTTTATTACCCGACCCATGAACACCCCTAATGACAAGAGCAAAGCTGTTGAGGCAAGACTATATCAAAAATAGACTACCAGGAAAGTTCGAAGCCTGACTCCACATTTTTGCTGCATCTTATTAGACAAAAAGGTATACACCAAATTCTGACCATGAAGGAAGATTTCTTCGAGATCGATGTGTTGTTGGAAGAAACGGAAACAACAACGGGATATACAAATTTCGCTTAGGACACAAACCGAAAATAAACTGTCAACATCTACAAACAAACAAACAAACAAAAAGGAAGTTAAACCCTCTTAAATTGTCACTATATTTCACATCTTAAAAAGAAAAATAATGCATCACAAAAAATAGTGAAAAAACGATGCATATGTTAAAACGTCACAAAAAGCCCCGCCGCAACGCGGCGGGTAATACACTCCTTGTTACTATATATATTATAGATGCAATCATACGACATCGTGTATGGTGCCACTTCCTCCCCCCCCCCACATTTTTTTTTTGGCTTATTTTGGCCCATGTCTGCTTATCCATTATCAAGCCCATGTGTCACAATTAGCAAAAAGGTTTACATGTTTAGCCATTTAATATACGTACAGATATAAATATAAGGCCAAACAGCAAATAAGAAACCATTAGCCCAATTGATAGGGAAAGAAACAAAGAAAAGCCCAATAAAACATTTAAAAAAAAAAAAAAAAAAAAAAAAAAAAAAAAACTTTTTTTAAAAAAAAAAAAAAAAAAAAAAAAAAAAAAAACTCTATTTTGACAGAAAAAAATGAAAAAAAATAAATAAAATAAATAAATAAATAAAACATTGGTTAGAAACAAAAGCAATCACGATTTTAAACTAACAGAAACTTTTTACATCAATATTCCATCTTAAAATGTTAAGTAAATTTTACAGCTACTGCAACGCCCCGCCGCAACGCGGCGGACTGGTGCCCGACTCATTTGTATTATTATTGGGTTTTTGAAAGGAAAGTTTTACCCAAATTGAATTTGTGTGACGATCAGTTCAAACTTTATTGTAAGTCTTTGGTCACTAGTTATAGAACCCTGCACTCACGGGTTTGGCAGATAGTATAACCGGTAATAATATTAAAATAATTTTGATTTGTTGTTAAAAATTGTGTCAATTCATAAACCCATTGTTTTGTGATAATAATAATAATAATAATAATAATAATAATAATAATAATAATAATAATAATAATAATAATAATAATTTTTTATACTTAAAATTTTTAACTACCATTAAATTTATTTCATATTTTCGTTTATTTATTATTTAATTTAAATAATTTTTTATTGTAATTTTAATAATTAATTAATTTTAACAAATTGTTACTCCCTCCGTCACAATTTATAAGTCCATTTTCTTGTTTTTGGGTGTCCCAAAACACTTGTCCATATTCCTATTTCAACCAATCAAATAACAATTTAGTGGAGAGAGAATATATTTGATTGGTGAATAAATTAGTTAGTGGGAATTTATTAAACTTTGTGCAAAGTCAAATGGACTTATAATTTGGGACGGAAAGAGTATTATTAGTATTATTATTATTATTTTAATTTATAGTTATTACTTAATTTTAATATTCTGTTATTATTATTTTCATATTAATTATTTCTCTCTAGCAGGATTGAGCTTAGTATTGCTGGGAGATCTTGCTACTATCTGGGAAACAAAGGAGACAAGTACCGATGATATCTGGAATAATCAAGAAGTCTGGGAGATTACAAGTTGGAGATTTTTTGAATCATCAGGAGTTCATGTGCTGGAGTTAGAAGATGGTACCATGATTCATATGCTAGCAGAAAGAAGATATCCACTTACAAGGGATTTAATGATCAGAATGCTAGAACATGGTATGGAAGTTGAAGATGAGAATGAAACAGCACTAATGGTGATAAAGTTGTTCATTAATTGGACAACTACAGCTGATGATGATGCATAACTACTGGTATGGTTTTATTATATAAATCTTTTTGAAAATCAATTACTTTATCTAAAGTACTGCTAGACAAACAGTACTTTCTCAAAGTACTGCTTGCAGCATAAAACCAGTAAAATTCTTCAATAAAAAAAGCAATTTTTGAAATATGCAAAATACTTTTTGAGGCACAAGATAACAGCAACAAATTGTTTTGAGTAACACATGGTGTTAGTATTTGTACTACACAACAAATGGTATTCAGCTCACCATGTCTAAATGACAAGAAAGAGTTTGACTCATCATGAGGGTACGGCTCTGATGTGATTATCAAATCCGTTTTTAGTTGACAATTTACTAAAAATTGTATGGTTCTCAACTCACCATATCTTTGATAAGTGAAGAGTTGGCTAGCCCACAAGATAATGGCTTGTGGTAAAGGCTGTGGAAATCCATTTGTATGGTAATTAGTTCACCATGGCAGTGATTGTACTAAAAGAACTAGCTAGTCCAAAAGCAAACGGCTCTTGGTAAAGACTAAACAAATCCGTTGATAGCTGATGATTTGCTAAAAATCATATGGTTATCAATGTACCATGGTTCTTAAACCTAAACATTGGCTACTCCAGAGTTAATGGCTTTGGTAAAGAGACATCAAAAACCATTATTTTTCAATGATTCACCTCTCATAGGAGTTTACACGCCTAGATGTGATGAGAATAGTATGAAACTTAATGATCTGATGTACATTTTGCCATATGTTGCTGAGTGGCTGCAAAATCTTAGTTGCTGTAAAAATTGTTGCTGATAAGGATTGCTGATAAAGATTACTTTGATGATGAAAATACAACCACAGTGAGTACAAGACAGAAGATAAAGATACAATCATTCCTTGAAGATAAAGATGTTAAATGCTAGAGTAATTTAGCATGACTTATGGAGAATACAAAGAAACTTGAAATCAAGCAAGTAGAATTCAAGTTAGGGGAGGATTGTTAGGTTATAAAGTCAAAGTGCTGCTGAAAGTTAAAGTACTGCTCTTATAAAGAAAGTCAAAGTACTACTTAATGAAGAAAGTCAAAGTACTGCTCATCAAAGGACTGCTATGATAAAGGACTAACATGCAAAACGTTTAAGGATTATTATGTAATTCTAGAATATTCTTAGATTAGAATTAGTTTACTTGTCGTACAAGTATTGTAAACCGACTAGGGTTTTCCTTGTGCCTATAAAAGGATCCCTAGGTTGGCATTAGAGATAATAAGAAGACGAATACGAATACATGCAAGTTAAATATTTAGCGATTAGGGTTGTTAGTGAATCTGTAATATAAGCAGGTTCAAAGTTTGGTTTTAATATAATCTTTGAAGTTCAAAGTTATTCTTCTTAGCTTTGTTGAAGTAGATTCCGCATACTTAACAGAGTTATATCAGTGTTTCATTGTTAGTAGTTTAGGATTTATCCAAGATTACTAAACCCTTACAAGCTACATAGTGTTTGGTCAGAGTATATCGATCCAACACTTTTTTTTTCTTTTCAGATTCTAACATTGCTTGGATTTCTTGCAAATACAATAGGGTTATTTAGGGACACAATTGACTGCTAAGCTTACTATGTCAATCACACAAATACAGAAAAACGGACTAACCTTTCATCACTTCAGCTTCTTTCGCAAATCTGCATAAATCTTCAAACATCTCATCAGATATTTCATCTCTTTCTAACCAATTATCCCCATATTTTGACTTCACATACTGTACCATCTCATCTATGACTGCTATCATACTAAGGTCCTTCTCTACCATTGTTACAGTTTTTTTGTTTTTTGTTTTGGGACAAATATGGGTAGCTTGTTGAGGGTTGTGTTTGGTAGAGGTTGTATGTGACAATGTGTGAGTGAAATGATCGGGTTTTACTCAAGTGTCAATGGTTGGGTGTGGGTTTATTGGTTCCCGCGCAAACATTAATAGGCGTATCACAGAAGATACGGTCAAGTTGCATAGTTAACAATATATGAGTACACCGTTGGTCCCTCAAGTTGAGTGTCGGGTTTGGTTTGGGTTAGATTATAGTTAAAATGTGGTTGGACTGTTATGCCCCTCAAAATATAACTCAAAACGTGCGGTGACCTCAACATTACGAGTCAAGGGACGCAATCGGCCTCAAAAACCCGACTTTTGAACGCACGGAGACGTTTTCTCAACTTTGGGGCCCGGCAATGTTTTCTGAAAAGTTTAGAGACCAAAGGTGTATTTTTGTCTTGAACTAATATAGTACTGTACTTTTTTTTTTTGAGTACTCAAAAGTTCCGGTGATCATTTTAACAAAGTATTTGAAGTCTGATCTTCAAAATGACAAATAGTATCAAAACATGTCAAAAAAGTATTAAGGGCAAATTACCTGAAAATGTATGCAACTCGTCACTTTTTCCCATTGTATGTAGCTTTCTCTTTTTTTTCCCAATGTGTCACTAAACTTGCTAAATTCGTCCATTGTGTGTAGCGGTGACTTGATTCACCGTTTAAGAATGCAGTTTTGACATCCATTTGAAAGAGTTTAAAATTGTGTGCGCATGCATATGCAAGTAAAATTCTTATTGACTCGAGCCTAGCAACCGGAGCAAAAGTTTCATCGTAGTCAATGCCTTCTTGTTGATTATATCCTTGTGCCACTAGCCTAGCTTTGTTTCTAGACACTACGCCATTTTCATCCATTTTATTACGAAAAACCCATTTTTTTCCAATTATTGTTTGACTTTT
>LBNU01004553.1:25974-53262 GCA_014162995.1 Artemisia annua | reverse complement strand
TTTTCGTCGGGTCTTAATGTTTTCGTCTTTTTATTACGTTTTCCTTCGTTTTACGCTTTATCTATTTTTCTTACGTTTTCATCCGTTTTTAAACGTTTCATCCTGCATTTTTAAAGTTTGCTTGTTTTCTATGTTTTCACCCCCAGTGTTTACGTTTTATACTCTTTCTTACGTTTATGTCGTTGTTATATGTTTTTTGCGGTTCTTATATACGTGTTTCTTCTATTTTTATCATTTTTTGCGTTTTTCAGTACTTTTTATCCATTTCGCTTCATATGTGGTTAATACACTTTCATCCGCAAGAAAACGTAATAAAGAGAGAGAAACAATAAAAACCAAAAATTTGATTAATTAAAACGCTGATTAGTATAAAGGCACTGACGTTGCAAGATGATCGTTTTGGTTAAATGATTAACGTTTCCACTTGCGATTGAAATTGGCGAAAACGTAAGGAAATGAAGAGAAAACAATAAAAACCAAAATTTGAGTTAATTAGAAACGGCCGTTAGTATAAAGGACTAACGTTGCAAATGATCGTTTGGTTAATGGACTAACGTTTCCACTTGACGATTGAGAGCTAACGGAGAAGATAACGACAGTTAGCGATAAGGACTGACAGCGTGCAATATGTAAACCATAAGGACCAAAAAAGCAAGAAAAAAAGATCAGGGACTAAGGTAGTGATTTGGAGCAAACCACAGGGACGAACGGTGTAATTTACTCTTATTACTACGTAGTTTAAACTCAATTGTTATAGGTATAGTAAAAGTTATATTGTTTTGTATATATTTTAAAAATCAGTTGTAATTTGTAACTAATCCTTTCAACAAAGCTTCTAAATAATTGATGATGTAGGCTGAAAAGTAAATTATGAATGACCGAATTTTGATGCTTTATTCGAAACCAAGCAGGAAATGTTGCCAATGGAGCATCATCATACCAATATGATGAGCAAATGTGGTTTTCATATATTCAATGGTTAAAAGCACAAGTTAGGCGAAACTGAAAGATTGAAATGAATTGTACAAGTTTCAGTTTGCTAATTGATTAGGGAGTAGATAACATTGTAATAATATTTTTGAGTAGATTCTTTTGTATTGATACTAGTAGTACTAGTTTGTGTGATTATCTAAACAAGTCTAGATGTTAAAATGCTTATACTTTGGTATTCAGGTCCTATTTCTTCACAAATATAGTGGTTCTACGGGGTTGGAAACGACAATAACCGTTACATTGAGCTATACATTATCAACTGCGACCATGATTTATGCTCAATATCTATCCCGAGACCTTCCTGATCCTTCGATAGATCTCAAATACTTTGGAATCGGATTGTTCATGATCGGAATAATTGGAAACTTTTACCACCATTACATTCTTGCTAATCTAAGGAAGGAAGGGGAAAAAGAGTACAAAATCCCTCAAGGAGGGCTATTTGACTTGGTTATATGCCCCCACTATCTGTTCGAGATTCTTGGATATGTAGGAATGGCTTGCATTTCTCAAACACTCTACGCATTTGCTTTCACTACTGGCACGATTTTTTATTTGACGGGAAGAAGTTGTGCCACGCGAGAATGGTACATTAGGAAGTTTGGGGACAAGTTCCCTAAAGAGGTTAAGGCTTTTATTCCTTTTGTTCTTTAAATAGTTGTATTTGTATCTCTTGATACGTTTAGTCATAATGTCATAAACGAGAAACATGGCGTGTGTTTAGTTGGAGAAAATTATAGAGATAATGTAACTGATTGTGAGAATAAGTGAACACAAGAAGAATGAAGTTGAAACTATAGAATCCAATTCCAATGAGAGGTAATAATAATTGTTTGATTATGTTATATAATACAACTTAATGAAACTATAGCATGTACGTATTCCATTAATAAAAATACAATAAGGTTGCTGTTATAGACGGAGTATCTGATTAATATGGGAATAGACTCCCATTTTTTTGTGGGTTTTATGTTTACCGACATATATGAGTATATGACGAAGGGCAAGCGTTCTAAGCTTTTCAATTATATGGTTATACGGTTTTCAATCTACATGTGATCTTATGTTTCTTTTTTATGGCTAAGATGATTTGTTAATTTATTACAAGAGCTTTTGTCCCACATTGTTAGAAAGAACACTTTAGGCTACTAACACTAACAAGGTCGACCGACTCGATCGTGTAGGTCACACTCGGTCGTCCTTATTGTGGCCAGTGGGTCGAGGGACGGAAAAAATTGAATTCAGTCGCAGGCTCGACCGAGTCTTGTTTTCATTTCATCCACCTTTTTGATCCAACCGTTTGGCTATTAAATGTTTCTAGCCATTTGGAATTGAGTCGCATTACAACGACAAAAAATGAAAATCAAAGACTCGATCAAGGAACGCCACAACCTAGATTATTAGTTTTTAATAAGCGTTGTAATGTTTTAATATTTTTATTTTATTTGAATTAATATGTAACGTTTTAATTATGAATGAAATTTTAGTTTGTGTTAAAAATGTTTAAAAAAAAATTTTGAACTTGGTCGCCCTTACTGGGGCACCCAATCGCCTGCAGGTCGTTGGAGGGAGAAAGCTGACGTGGCAGGGAAAAATAAAGAGATTTGATCGCCTTAACTGTGAGCAGCCTTATATTTTCGAGTGTAAAGAGTGGGTTTAGTGAACACTTTATATTTCGAGTGTAACGAGTGGGTTTAGTGAAAATGAGTGTGATACAACTAAACTTGTTTTGTTGTGATCATTCTCGTTTCCATTTTTATAATTTTTTTTATCACTTTTCCATTAATCTACTAACATGTAATTAAAACCGAGTATATTACAACAAGACAAGTCGTAAAGTGGATTACAAGCCCAAAAACATTAAGCACAAAAAACAAGGGAGGTGATATATACGCATGTTTTTACTTCATACATATAAAATTTGCTTGTGTGATCCTAATGGTCCTACACTCCTCCCACTATATTTTATGTGTATGAAGTAAATACATATCACCTCCCAAAAAACAAACCTTGCGCTTGTGTACTTTGTTTATCAATGGGCTCAAACTCTCAAAGGGTTTAAGCCTAAATAACGATGTACCCGTTATATGTATTGATGTATTCAATAATTGTAAACATTGCTTAAAAACTTGTAATGCTTAAACTTTATTTTAAGAAATTAAAAAAAAAAAAAAAAAAAAAAAAAAAAAAGTTAGTGAGAGGGTCTAATTCCAGTGTGTACAAACAGGCGCTAAAAGGTGATTAATTCGTCGCCTAAAGCTGCTACTGGCCACCAACCTTTTAGATTTGTGTAGATCGGTCAAACAAATCGGTCAACCGTGGTTAAAGATTGTCAACAATGGTCAAACTTACCGAAAATTTAGAAATCTTACCGAAATACCAAAAACATGCGGTAAACTAGTGTAGATATTTAAATCACATCTAGTACTTATCTGAAAACATTAACTTTTTAAAATGTTTCCTGCATGGTTTTCAATCTAATTTGTGATCTTATGTTTCTTTGTGTCAACATTAATTGTTAATTTCTTTCGATAACTTATCCCACATAGATAGAAAGTAAAAGTAATGAAACTCTATACAGAGACGGAGCCAGAAATTTATATTAAGGGTGCTCAAAAAATTTATTTTTAGTAACATACAACTCCTTGTTTTAGAAGCTAGGTAGTAACATACAATTACACCATGATCGTTATCTACTTATTCACCAAGCAAAAAAAAAAGATAAATTTAAAATGAAATATAGTTGTTAAGTAAAGTAAAAATCTTTTCTTATTTAGGGCCGATCCTGAGTTTTGTGATGCTTTGAATGAGACAATCGAAAATGCCCTTACAAAGAGTCATAAACAAGCAACACAATATTAACTTAATAAAACTTGAAAAATTATACGAGTATAAGTTATTTTACTTGTCAGCAATGAATGATAAACGTTTAATATTTTTCTTAATTTCCTACATAACCATTTTTATTCATGTAGATTTTCATATTAGAGACATTGACTATGTTTAGAGACATTGACTATGTACAAATTTAGAACCATTTGGATTTTTTTTAAAAAAAACCACAAATACTAAAGCTGACTATTCGTATATAAAAATAAATGGGTTGTGTTATTTCAACCCTCTCTATGGTGTCACATCATAGGTTTTTAGTCAAACCGTGCAACCTGAAATGCATACCGTACAACCGAGAGATGCGTCCAATCATTTGCAAACCCTCCCTAAGGGAGGGTGTGGATAACTCATGCCAAATAAATATATAAAGATATGAAACCAAGACAATAATTAAATAGTGTATTACATTGGGAACATGCATTTCTTTTGTCTACTCCCTAAAAAGAATATATCTCTTCATAACGTCTTCTTCTTTGCAAAGCTAACCTGCAACTTACAACAACCAACGATATAGTACACGTCGGAAATTACTTTCGATAGCAATGATAATTTTTTACAACAAAGACGAGCTTCTATCATCCCAACCGACACAGTACACGCCGGAAAAAATGCTTTCCGCCATTATTAAAGGTGGGCTAGTTGAGCAGTTGGGGGTNAACTTTTTAAAATGTTTCCTACATGGTTTTCAATCTAATTTGTGATCTTATGTTTCTTTGTGTCAACATTAATTGTTAATTTCTTTCGATAACTTATCCCACATAGATAGAAAGTAAAAGTAATGAAACTCTATATAAGTTTAAGTGTCAATCAAAAATTCAAATTTAGTCATCCGATTCAACAAAAATTTGCTTGTTGAGCTGGGCCTTGTTTCAGTTTTTTTTTTTTTTTAACTAGTTAAGATATGAAGTGTGGATTAGAAACCAAAAAACAGTAAGCACAAAAAACAAACCTATTAGTCTAATAAGCAAGGGTACAATAACAATTGTGCTTATGTACTTCAAAATGCTATTTTAGGCTTAAACCTATGATTATGTCTAGGATTCTTAGAACTATATTCGTTGATCTTCATTTATAGATAACAAGTAGCACCAAATATAGAGAAGGCCGATTTAGCATACCTGCTATATAGGTTACAATGAGGCCTTTGTAGACAAAAGAAAGATGTCCCAATCATATATAATCTTATTGCTAAAAAACACTTATGATAAAGGATAGTCAAATTAAACCTAAATTATCCTTACGAAAATCGACTCCCAGTTTTTTTCAAAATTTTATAACCTACACCAGTTACCTCACAAATTATATCTCAAATGTCTCAACGAGACTTGAACCCACAAACCTCTAGGTTAACGGGCCACTCACATACCGCTGGGCAAAGAGGCCTTTGATGACTCCCAGTTTTTGTTGTTATTGTTTACCAGTATACCACGAAAGGAAGGGGTTAAGTTTCAAGCTGTTGAATTTAGGTTACATGATTTTTAATTTACTTAGTGATGAGTGGGTAATTTACTACTTCAATACTTAATTCCCATCGATGGAAAGTAAGGCTAAATTGAGTAGGAAAGTTTTGGAGACTGAGTGACTCACGGTGTGAGTCCCATTCCTCATGTTCAAGTCACGCGTGAGTTGCGGAGAAAGAAAAAAAAGAGTATGTATGGTGAGTTATTCACCAAGCAGAGAACGTTTAATTTTGGGGCCCCAAGGAAAAGTATTTGTTTTTTTATTTATATTGTAAGTGTGTGTAGGGTATATTTTTATAAAGTTGAGTGAGGGTGACCACTACATATGTATGGTGAGTGGGAGTGAGTGAAAGTAAGAGAAGAGAGAAAGCTGAGTTAGCGCTGAGATGACGGTGAACGACTTTTTACCACTAGGTCTAAAGGTAATAGAGTAAATTCTTTATAACTTCGAGTGTTATTTTCATTAAAAGTCACGTGATGCATAACAAAGAATTGTTTTTCGTGTATTTATTTAGCTTTCTTTCACCCTTTTTTGTAACTTAACATAGTGTCATAATTTAATTGTGTAGTTTGAGTTTCAATTAACTAAGATACAAGTTGCTAGTACTGTTTTTTAAACAACCGAGCTATTTTAATTGTTACTCCGTATTTTATACCAGATTTCATGCCTTTTCTTCTACATACATTTACCATTTAAAGGCTCAAATGTTTTTGCAACTACAAGTTATATCCATTTTTTATTATTCACCACATGTTAATATAGGTTACAAACAAGTACATCACCATAAACGCTCAAATAGACGGTGCACCACAAGAGTAAGTACAAACTCCGTTTTTATGGTTTATACGATCACACCTTTCGTCCTTACCACGAAGTAAGTACATTAGATAAAAGGAAGACTTTGTACGTATTAAAACCGTGCCTACCGATGATAACCACATTGCGACGTGGAAATGTATAAGCAAAATAAGGGAAAATTACACAGATAGGTAATGAACTTTGAAAAAGTTTCAATGTTAGGTAACGAACTTTGTAAAATATTAAGATAACATATGAAACTTTGAAAAACCGTTAAAGTTATGCTATAACTGTCACTTTTGTAACCCGTGACTTGCTAAACCGGTAAAATCCATAAAAAGACAAATTTACTTTTTATTTATCTATGTTGACCCAGTTATATTATTAGTTAACCCACACTTTACCAAATAACGTTTCCCCCCAAATCCACAAGAACCCTAATTCCCAAAATCCTCCCCACCCCCAATTCGACAAGAACCCTAATTGACAATTCCAAATTCTAATTTGTTTAATCAAGATGAAAAAACATAAACCGNAAACGGGTATGAAAGGGGGAAAAGGGGGGAAAAGGGGGATATATGTGGTTATCTGGGGCCACATGTGGGGCCCACATGTGTTAAACGGTCATATAGCATAACTTTAACGGTTACAACAAGTTTCATATGTTATCTTAATATTTTATAAAGTTCGTTACCTAACATTGAAACTTTTTCAAAGTTCATTACCTATCTGTAATTTTCCCGCAAAATAATGGTGTGAACAGTAAATGGCTGAATATCAAATTTGCTTTGAGTAAAAAGAAGTTTGCTTGTGCAAATTAGGACAATCTTAATTAAACGTTTGTAACAAAAATGTAGAGCACTTTGCAGTTTATGTATGCATGACTATTTTATTGCTTAAACCAATCTATCCAACTAAAGTTTAACTTGCATCTAGATGTACACAATGAAAAAGAAAGCGCCACAATATCATCAAACAACCGAGCTTTTGACCGGATAATAGAACCGAAGATAGATTTATTGCGGAAAATCCAGACCAATCACCAGGAGATATAAAAAAACTCCTTCCGAAAACATCTTCAACTTGGGCGAGAGACGAAGGTTACAGAACCACAACCACCAATCTTCAAAAATATATGTATTAAGGTTTTGAATCCTTCGAACTGGATTTGTTGATTTCATTTTTAGATAACAAGTAGCACCAAAATATAAAAAGGCAAATTTTGCATATGCTTGCTATATATGTTGGTTACACTAACGGAGGCCTTTGAGATTTCTAAATAGCTTGAAATAATGTTCAATTCTCGAAACATAATAATGCAATCGAAATGCAGAAATTACCTACATTACAACAAAGATATTTTTCGTTTTATAACATGTACTACATGCTCCATTCATGAAAATATAAGAAGCTTATTGTTAACTTGTTGTACATTTGATAGATATGTGAAGACATAAGAAAGATGACCCAATGTAAAAGATATTCAATTCAAATCTGGTACTTGAATGTAAAACGTTAACCTTTTAACCTTTTTAGTGTGTAACATGATCTGTCAATTTATTTCATGAGCATATCCCACATGGATAGAAAGTAAAAGTGATTGCCTCTATATAACTTCTAATGCCGTTTGTGAATTAAACTCAATAACCAGGAACGCGGCGAAAACTTGTTGCGTTTGTCCGTTATTTGAGTTTTTAAATCAATTCCTTTATTTGAGTTTTTTAAATCAGTTCCTTTGACAAAACTCTAACCTCACGTAATTTTTATTTTATTTTATTTATGTTTTATAGATAATTATAGTTTGGATTTGTTGGTATTAGAGTTATGTTAAGAGATTATGTAACTCGGAGATTGTACTATAAATATAAGGTTGGGCACAATATTGACCAGATCATTTTACCCGTCACATCAATTTCTCTCTCGAGCGATCTACAAGCGACTTTTTGCCCCGGGCGACCATCATTTTTCTCTTTCAAAAAATACCTCATATTTCTTTTATTTTTTCAAAACAGACCCTATCTTTTAAACAAACATTTTTAACAACAAACTTAAATTTCATTAATAGTTAAAACTTTACATAATAATTAAAAAAAAATTAAAACATTACATAATAATCAAATAAAATTAAAACATTACAATAATAAAATGACTCAACTAGTCTTGATTTTCACGACGCCAAATGTCTTCCACCAAATCGGATTTTAGGCTTAGATAAGTTGTTCTGTTGATTATCTTCTTGGTAATTTTCAACGATTTCTCATACGTTCTTAAGGGATCATAATCACGGTGTTGCTCCCCTCGAAAAAATGTGGGAGATATCGCTTCTTCTTGGTCTTGAATTATCATATTATGTAATATGATGCATGTGTACATTATATCTGATAGTCGATTTCTGTCCAACCATCTAGCCGGATGAAAACGAATAAAAACGGATGAAAACGAATGAAAACGTATAAAAACGGATGAAAACGTAAAAAAACCGGATAAAAGCGGACAAAAACAGATGAAAACGTATAAAAATGGATAAAAACGAATGAAAACGGACAAAAGCGTTTAAAACAGATGAAAATAAACGAAGGAAAAATATCTTCATTTTTTTAAGAGGAGAAAATTTCATCAACTAAATGCACCCTAAAAACGCACAAAGACTTATTTTGAAAAAATTGCGAGTGACCTATTTTGAAAAAGAAACAATTCACAAGGGGCCATTTTTGCTCAAAAATCACTTGTTAACATGTTTTGCTGGTCAAAAGTTACTCACGTACCATATTAGCACGAAAACGAAAGTACACGTACCATATTGGCACGAAAAATAGTACACGTACCATATCGGGACATATGAGAAAGTAGGCCTCTATTGTACGGACAAAACCCTCATTTTAATGACCTTCACTCGCCGTGTAACACATGTAACTTAACAACACTGTTAAACAAAATTACTACTCCCTCCGTCCCACATTAAGTGTCCACTATGACTTTTCAAAGTCTTTTTTCTTCAACTTTGACTCCAAATATTTTTGTCCGTGGTATATAATACTTGGTGCAATATATATGAATGAATTAAGTTTTTAAATGTATTTTCATTTGTATAATTTTCATTAAATAATATATAACACAAATAAGTATATTTAAGGTTAAAGTTAAAGAAAAAAGACTTAAAAAAATCATAATGGACACTTAATGTGGGACGGAGGTAGTATATCTTTAGCTCAGATTATTCCAATAACAAAAAACATTTTTGGTCAAATAATGCAGGAGTAAATAACTGTTCAAAACGTTCATAGATGCCCAACTAGAACGATTGGGTCATTGGCCCATTGAAAATAGTGACACGTTAATAGAATTGGGTGATTGGGTCTTTGGCCCAATGAAAATAGTGGCACGGACGGGTTCAGTGTTGATTTAAAGTTTAAACTACAATAGTACAATGAAACATTCAAATATAACTTTTGTTTTATCTCGACTGATCACAGCCTCGTGCCCAGGGGTGTTCATCAGTTCTGTTATCCGGTTGTTCAATTTAGGGGTGAGCAAACAAAACCGAAAAAACCGAAACCGAACCGAAAACCGAAAAAACCGAACCGAAAAAAACGACCGAAACTAAAAACTGATGGTTCGGTTTTTAATTTTCCAAAAACCGAAAAATACGGTTCGATTTCGGTTTTCGTCCAAAAACCGAACCGTAAAAACCGAACCGAACCGATTTTATTATAGATTAATATATAATTAATATAATATGAATAAATAACTAACTAAATCAAATTTATAAATTCATATTCATTTTGTGGATAGATTTATAATATAATTTTCTTAACATTTATGTTTATATGCGTGTTTGTTGTGTCGTGTGTTTACTCGAGAATATATCAATAAATATAAAATATGACGACGATCATATATATATATTCACTTGCATGTATGTGTCTCATCTATATGTGTGTAATTATTGAATTATGCAATAAGTGACAAAATAAATAAATAATAAGAACAACCAATTTTTTATGTAATATAAGTTTATTGGTATAAATTTGCCATGCCCAAATCTGTGTTTAAAAAAGCGCGCATCAAGCGCGACTGATGCGTGATGCGATGCGATGCGAGCCTCTGTTGCATCAGACACCCTGATGCGTTGCGTTTACGGGATGCGAGGTGATGCGCGCGCATCAGACACGCATCAGCTGATGCACGCATCGGCGCTTTTTTGCGCATCATGTACTTTGACCTTATATAATAAAATTGGACTTATTAAAAAGTAATGGGCCTACTTCTAATGGGCTGTACTTTTGAATATGGGTCCAATTTCACTTATAACTAACAAAAATATACAGATAGGACCTAATTCTCATTCCCCCCAATAACTGAACACCTCCTGCTACCTTCTTCATCTCAATCTTCATCAATTGGTGAGTTCTTCAATTTCTTCTTTCTACACTTTTAATTTCTACTTTCTAAACTCTTATTTTCTTCTTTCTAAACTTTCTTTATCTATAATCTTCTTGTAATATCTGATTAATATCATCAAAATTACAATTCTAAAATTCTAACCTTAATTTTAGAATGGATGCTGGAAATGTTTCGGGTTCAACCAACCCCAACCCCTCTTGTGCATCAACTGATTCTAAGGACATACTGAGAGCGATCTACAAGCGACTTTTTGCCCCGGGCGACCATCATTTTTCTCTTTCAAAAAATACCTCATATTTCTTTTATTTTTTCAAAACAGACCCTATCTTTTAAACAAACATTTTTAACAACAAACTTAAATTTCATTAATAGTTAAAACTTTACATAATAATTAAAAAAAAAAAATTAAAACATTACATAATAATCAAATAAAATTAAAACATTACAATAATAAAATGACTCAACTAGTCTTGATTTTCACGACGCCAAATGTCTTCCACCAAATCGGATTTTAGGCTTAGATAAGTTGTTCTGTTGATTATCTTCTTGGTAATTTTCAACGATTTCTCATACGTTCTTAAGGGATGATAATCACGGTGTTGCTCCCCTCGAAAAAATGTGGGAGATATCGCTTCTTCTTGGTCATGAATTATCATATTATGTAATATGATGCATGTGTACATTATATCTGATAGTCGATTTCTGTCCAACCATCTAGCCGGATGAAAACGAATAAAAACGGATGAAAACGAATGAAAACGTATAAAAACGGATGAAAACGTAAAAAAAACGGATAAAAGCGGAAAAAAACAGATGAAAACGTATAAAATGGATAAAAACGAATGAAAATGGACAAAAGCGTTTAAAACAGATGAAAATAAACGAAGGAAAAATATCTTCATTTTTTTAAGAGGAAAAAATTTCATCAACTAAATGCACCCTAAAAACGCACAAAGACTTATTTTGAAAAAATTGCGAGTGACCTATTTTGAAAAAGAAACAATTCACAAGGGGCCATTTTTGCTCAAAAATCACTTGTTAACATGTTTTGCTGGTCAAAAGTTACTCACGTACCATATTAGCACGAAAACGAAAGTACACGTACCATATTGGCACGAAAAATAGTACACGTACCATATCGGGACATATGAAAAAGTAGGCCTCTATTGTACGGACAAAACCCTCATTTTAATGACCTTCACTCGCCGTGTAACACATGTAACTAAACAACACTGTTAAACAAATTACTACTACCTCCGTCCCATATTAAATGTCCACTTTGAATTTTCAAAGTCTTTTTTTATCAACTTTGACTCTAAATATTTTTTATTGTGTTACATAATACATGATGCTAAATATATGTATAAATTGAGTTTTAAATGTATTTTCGTTAGATATAATTTTCATAAAGTGTTATATAATACAAACTAATATATTTAAGGTCAAAGTTGTAGTAAAACGACTCAAAAATTCAAACGTGGACATTTAATATAGGACGGAGGGAGTATATCTTTAGCTCAGATTATTCCAATAACAAAAAACATTTTTGGTCAAATAATGCAGGAGTAAATAACTGTTCAAAACGTTCATAGATGCCCAACTAGAACGATTGGGTCATTGGCCCAGTGAAAATAGTGATACGTTAATAGAATTGGGTGATTGGGTCTTTGGCCCAATGAAAATAGTGGCACGGACGGGTTCAGTGTTGATTTAAAGTTTAAACTACAATGAAACATTCAAATATAACTTTTGTTTTATCTCGACTGATCATAGCCTCGTGCCCTCCTAGGGGGTGTTCATCAGTTCTGTTATCCGGTTGTTCAATTTATTCAGTTTGGTTAAAAAAAATTTAGTGTCAAACCGAACCGAACTAGAATTCAACCGAACCGAAAACCGAATTTAAATTCGGTTCGGTTTTCGGGTTGATCCGAATAACCCAAAGTCCCAAATACTATTACATCTTTTTAAAAATTTAATTATATAAATTTTTGACAAATAAAAATTATTTCAAGCATAAAAAGTATTTTTTCATATATTAGGATAAAATTTTAATGGTCTTTATATAAAAAGTATTTTTTTATATTATAAAAAGTATATATATATATATTTATGTAAATTTGGTTTTTGGTTCAGATAGCCAAAACTATATCCAAATCGAAAACCAAATTTAGTTCGGCTCGATTTGGTTTTGGCCAATTCAGTTCGGTTCGTGTTTTTTGGTCCGGTTCGGTTTCGGTTTTTGATTTATTCAGTTATTCTCCAAACAATGCACGCCGCTAAACTGATGAATAAAACATAAGCAAAGTTTTGATCGCAAAAAAAGAAAAATGCTTGGTAAGTTATCAGAGGTGGAAAGTTTTGATGAATAAAACATGAGGTTCCTAGTTCATCCGCCTCGTACTCAGTTTATGATAAAGCTTTTACATTAAAATTACTTTCGATATAAAAATCCACAAAGTAGTGATATAAAACTGAATCACAAATATGGATCAGAAAAGGGTATAAAAGTAACAAATCTAAATTACCTCTATACATCCACGACCAAAATCTCACGCGTGTTCACGACACAACCAAATGTAAGACGATAAATAGCATCTAAACTAAGATCACCCCATGGAAGAAAAGCTGCACAACGAGGGGACATGCATATTTCTATATCATCTGTGCTACCTTTCTTAACAGATAAATATACTTCTACCACAACTATATGATTATATGTTTTGCTAGTTTTCTTTTCGTTGATGTTTTTCAAAACACCACTTATCACTTGGCCAATAAACTTGGTGCGGCTTCATCTCATCTTATTCACTTGCTTAGTTGTAGATTCTTACCGGTTTCTCATATGTGTGACGATTCTGCAAGTAACAATAGTTAGATTCAACATCCAATAATTATGCAAGTGTGCTTGTTTGTATCATGTTACCTGATAGATTTGACCAGAAACAAAAATTTCTTTAAATCTTTAGCATGTTACAATTAATTACAAAATCATATTATTATTCAAACAATATACCTTTGAACAAATGATTTAAGAGATTTTATGCTATGATAATACAAGTGGGCGTCTATAAACTGTAGACATTTTGTCATTTTTCTTTGTAGCAAAAAAATATGGGAAGTAAACAGTACTAGAATAGTAAAATATGCAGAGAAACCTAAACAGGGTGCCATGCAATTTTGTCATTTTTATTATTAGATTAAGCTCGTGTACCTGATTTGCAGCATAAGACCTTTTGGGTGCAGTATCAGTGTGCTCCAATCCCAGATATTGTTCCCAGGCACCATAAACATCCCTTCTCTAAAACCAAAAAGAAAAACAAAATAAATCCTGTTATGATAAATACATAATTCGTTCAAAAAAAGATACATGCATGACACATATACGGCTCGGTGTTTGTGATAGAAAAAGAACAAGAGGAACTTATTAAACCTGAAAGCGGGTAGACACAATATCCGAGTCCGAAAGGTAAGTGGGACGGCCCATAGACAGAAACGCAAACTTCCACTAAACAGATAAAAAACATGTGATACGTGAGAAATAAAATCTTTTCTTGAAATTTTTTTATGCAGATTATTTCAAAGGAAATTGTTAATGGTAGAAGGAAGAAAGTACCTTGACAAACTCCTCATCTGAAACTTGAAGTTTCTTCTGTATGCGTGCTTTAACATCAGCTAATGTCTCGCCTTCCCGGATCACAAGTAAAAATGGTTCCCCAAAGTTCTGTACTTGCTGTTAATAGAAAGTAAAATAATGCACAAATTAACTATGAAAAGAATATAACATTATACAAATGACAAAGGGCAAGCCAGAAGTGTGTGCTACCTGGTTCTGAGCTGTGTCTTTCATAAAATGATAAACATGAATGAGACTATCTTGCTGATCAAGGTCCTTTTCCTCTTCTGGAATCTGTAAAATATAAATGATTGACAATAATGGGTGTAACATTAGACCACATGAAATGATACATAGACTGCATATGACACGCATAAAAAGGAAAGCATCAAGTACATACCTCTTCAGCACGTAATGTCCAGTATTGATCATTAATATTCTCAATTTTTTCATTGAGGGGGAATATCTGCATATGAGACAAGTTGGCATTAGGAAAATTAAACTTAAGATCAAAACTGAAGCTAAGAGAGATGAGATAAAGGTATTTGAAAACATTGAACACCTTGTAAATCTTATGATAGAAAACCTCCAGCAGTCTAAGCTCTGCATCTTTATGAGATAACTCAACCTGTTCCAAGAATCACTACCAGTTAACTATCAGACGAGATTTTTTAAGGTTTAGCAAAGAAAATTTTTGTTATGGTTACCTTGGTCTTGAGATCAGCAATTACATCACCAACCGTGCTTTGCTTTGGCAATCTAATAGTATGTACAACCACCTAACAATTGAAATCAACATATTAGCAAAAAGAACAGGCCAAACAGAAGTCGAAAGGATGGCTTTAAATCAGCAGCACTTACTTCATCTTTGGTAGCATGATGAAAAGCAACTTTAAGAGTTTTCAGACCTTGAAGTTCTGGCAGAGGGATATCCAATACTTCATAATACAAAATATCTGAATTCTGTGCATATGAAAGAAAAAATATGTGAATGGTTAAATGGCTGTGTTCTTATACAAAGTGACAGCTTTTACTTTGTCCCAAAAGTACCCTTATATAGAGAAAACACATTTATTTGAGTGTCTGACCAAAATAAATAAATAAATAGATCCGATTTTTAAGGGTAATTCATCAAATAGTCATCGATTTCGCAAAGTTTTCTGAGGACATGTTTTTTCCTTGACAGCACCCAAAAAATAAGTCCAAAAAGTTGATATTCTAATAATTATTCCAAAAAGCTTGTTCTGCAAAAAAATAGGTTGTTTTTTGCCGAAACAATGGCTATTTTGGTGATGACGCGGTTTTATTACTATTTTGTCAAACACATACTTAATAGCAGTTGGATATAATATATCATGGCAAAAACTAGAAAGCTTAACACTGATCGTATCAACATAAAATGATAAATAACCTGATTGTAGTGGGCCAGCATATCTGATAGATGTTCAACACCTCGGTACTTGATTGGTTGAGGCTTAGGTTGCTGGGAGTAGCAATTATGAGAGGTAAGCCTAATTTTAGACGGGTCATCTAAGTTTAGATGCTGGGCAACTCTTTCAACAACATCGTCATAAGTATTGAGTTTCGACCTGTAACACAAGATCATGAAATTAATAACGTAAAAACATATTTTATTTCAATTGGTAATCTGCAGAATCAGAATAACTTACAATTCCAGAGAAAATTCATCCTCTTTTGATTTCTCTAACGCACGGAAACGTACAACCTATCACCATGCACCAAAAGATAATTCATAAAATACTTACTGAAACAACAAATAGTTAATGAACAAAAAGTTCAAATCATACTATTAATACCTGTCGATTATGAACATATTCCAGAAAAGACGGAACATCAGGATAACGCAAGGTTTCGGTAGTTTCAGCATGAAGAAGTTTCTGATAGCAAATAATGTCGCCATCTTCAAGCTATAAAGTCATGAAAACCATAAATTCTTGCTATTAGATAACTAAGACACTATACAAAGAAGCTGACAAAAAAAATGTATATGTACCTGGCTTCCACGAAATGTAAGCTTCTTGTCAATGTATTCACACATAACATTGGGTTCAAACTTAATTTCCTGTATGAAAGCCTTCACAGTGAGCATAAAACCATAACAAAAGTGGAAAATAAATGGAGTCTACACACTGACCTCAAATAGTTGAATTTCTTCATCTTGTTCAAAGCCAGCCAATTCATTCAGCTTTGCAAGTATTTCGGTTGGCTTTCCAGTACCCTTCACAAAGAGCCGCCCAACATACCTGCGTTAAAAATAATAAGCAAGGTTAATCCATGTAATATAAATAAAGCACAAGTATATAACAAAAATGGTAACATGCATATATAGATTAAAAAAAAAAAAAAAAAAAAAAAAAGGGAGAGGGAAGATACCGAAGCTCCTCTTTTACAGGATCATAAAGTTTAAACAAAAGCAAAATCTCCTCCTTAGTTTTCTCAGGTGGAGGAATTGGCTGCAAGTCCTACATCGATAAGACAAGAAGTCAAGTTTAAACCAAAGGACACCACGAAGAAAAAATTGAGTCGATATTAACATCCAGAAATAATATGTTAGCACTGAGATCTTACCGGTCCAACTTCTACTTCCAAAAACAACTTAAGCTCAGCATTGTTACTCTTATTTGATAACTCTCTCAAGTGTCCAACCTGAATCACATTAAGTTTTACACGTTAACGATCACCAAACTGTATTCAGGACAAAACCTAAAAGAGAGCATTGTGAATTGTCACAAAATATGTGCCACCGTTACACTTCAGTAGCCCCGAAGTATATACGCGCATTTCCTCTTCTGTGAATGTTTAATTCCAGCATTACTTGTTTTCCCATAAGTCATGTATACAAAAACCTAACGATTGTTTTTCCCCCAGTTTGTTTAAAAAATACAACTTGATGTGGTCTATAAAATAAGCAGACCACTATAAGAAGATTCTGATAATATGAATCATGATATGACAACAATGGTTTGAACAACTTAAAAGAGACATTTTTATATAATTGTCTTATCTAACATACTTGGTGTATTTATTTAACTGATCAACTCCTATTTACACCAGATTTAAGTAGTTGGAACACAGTAGAAGACAGAGTTCAAAAGTACACATACAGACTGAGCTTCTTCCTGAGGAGTCAATGGACGATTAGGGCGATAAGTATGATTTTGGCGCTTTGCCCAGAACCAGAAACGCTGGTATTGCACCGGTATACCCAATTCTTTAGCAACTTCCTCCTGAAAATTTTCAGATATAAGTATCACCAAAACATATCCTTAATAAAAATTTATTTTAGTCATGTATGAGGGTATCAAAAAGCTTGGAAAGTGCTCAATCCATTTTGATTCGTATACATTGGGAATACAAAATAATAAAGTATTTTCAGCAGTCACCATGAATAATCAGCCACAATAAACAATGACGCACCATGAAAAATAACTTAAATGCAAAAAACTAATGCATAACATGGACTTGTTGTCATGAATGTAATATATCCTGGTGAGGACTTCCTCGTTATTATCGTTACCATCAAACACTTAATATATAAAGTATAAGTATTAATCACAATCTGGAATGGCTAAGTGCTTAAACATGGAGATCGCCATGTAACTGCAGGGTTTTATTTGATCCTCTTGTATTCGTTTTTCCATATGACCTACGTTCCTCTAAAGCTAAAAGGAAGACCCAAGCAAATAGGATGGAAGTGGCGGAAATGAGGATGCTAATGCGGACTTGTGGTAAAACTATGTTAGACATGATCCCGAATGGAGTTTTTTGAAGAGAACTCCAAGTTGCGACTATAATCAACAAGATGAGAGAAGAACAATTGAGATGGTTTGGGCATGTCAACTGTCAAGATGGGGAGGGGAGTCTATTACTGTCGATGGCTCGAGGAGAAGGGGTAGACCAAAGCTCAAGTGGGAGGACAGACTAAAGCTCAACCTGAATGAGCTTCTATTGTCCGAGGACATGACCTCTGATAGGAACTCGTGCAAAGCTAGGATTAGGGTAGATGAGTATGGCGCATACATATAGAGTAACATTGCCCCCAGTAACTTCCCCCATACCTTGCTCCGGCGGGATTGGGTATTGTTGTTGTTGTTGTAATACTAACTTGTGCGCATTCAAAACAGGTCATGTTCTACATATTCCCGTGAAGCAAAAATATACAACATAATGGACTACTGCATAAATATGCAACATAATCTACAGTCAGCTAGAATATAGGCACTGTGCCAACCAGGAAGTCACAACAAACAGGTTTAACGGTAAAATTTTAAAGCATAAGAATATGAAAGGAATATTTTGTTACTGAATTAAAAAAAAATAAATAAATAATAAAAATGCCTGCTCTGTTTTTAGGATCAGCATTGTTTATAGAATATTCTGTAAAATTATTAACATAAAAGGGGGCGAAAGACATTTCAGGTACCATGTCCAACAGTACCATGTCAACTTCAATTTAAGCCAACAAGCAGCAAATACAGTCTAGGAGCATGCTAAACCGAACTCCATTATAATATAACAACACACTCTGAAATAAATTGAAAGTAAAAGCTAAAGGAACTAGGACAGCAACAGGAGATTGTACCTTGAAAAGAGCAAAAGGGGTTTGTTTTTGGATACGGAAACTACGAACTTTGTCATGATCCACTAGATCAAAATATATATGTTTCCCTATCTGTTCTTGCAGATCCCCATCACGAGCAACCTAATCACATGAAATTACAAGGTAAACAAAAAATGATTCACCAATCTCAGTATAGTAATTCCAGTGTGAGCGTCAGAAGTTCAAACCTTTATAACTGTATACAAATGTGCCTCTGCCTTTTCCTTTCTTTTCTGCTCCTTCTCTTCTTGTTCTTTCTTCAGTCTTATCTGAAAGGTAACACGACTCAATGAAGTTTGTTGATTATGGTTATAGGAATAATCTATAACACCAAATTAAAAACTTACTCTAAGGTGCTCTGCTATATCCTTCTCATCCACATTACAGATTATTTTCTCCTTCTCACTTTCGCGTATATACACAAGCATGTATGCATTTGAATACTTTGTAAATTTAAATGGAGAATTGTTGAAGCCAGGGTTTGCTTGAGGCAACTGTTCCACAATAACACCAAATACATAAATCAGAGATAAGTCTAAGTAACTTGCTAACTAATTTATGAATCACTTCAACTATCTGTCAAATCACCTCCTCCTCGCCCCCATATTGTTCATCCAATGCTCTCTTAATATCTTCTTTGGTCACACGTTCATCATCAAATTTAAACCTACAAAGAATTTAATTTAGTGACTGCATTAAGCAAACACAAAGATAAAAGAAAATTTTGGTGCACTGTCATCTAAAGTGAAAAGACAAATCACAGTAAAAATAGTAGAAGTTTAAAAACAAAAGATCATTAGTAACTATCACACAAAATATTCACATACCACTTATCAGAAAGTGTAGGCCTGATATAGGCATAATAATGTCCGCCATGTACTCCACCACTGTGGACCAGAACACTACAAAAAAAAAATAACATAGCATTGGAAAAATTCAGACTATAATAATAAATAAATAAATAAAAAGCCAATATGCAGCCCTACTGGAGAATTTAAAATTGTTAGCTCGGAGGATAAAACTCAGTCAGATTATAATACCTGTGAAGGGTGTAAAGATTTCGAACACTTCTGTCTGCCTGGGGTGATAAATACTTCCCATCCTCTCTATCAAGATCAAGTTGTAAGGGGAATTCATAGCGGTCATTTATCTGTTCATTTAATGAGCTTCACATAAATAACTTTACGTTTCCAGAAAAGCAGAGTATAAGCCAACTTTCCAAAAATATACTTTAATCAGTTCCAAGTGTTAAGATATAAAGTTATTTTTGGTAGAGAACAAATCATAACAAGAAAGATGATCAGTATTAACTGGCCGAAATGACTTAAGCACCATTCCACAGTTTATCAATCAATGCCATTTATGAAGAAACAATTCACGCTATTTGGGCATGTGTAATGTCAACAATTTAACTATGCCATAAAGATCAAAGTTACTAACCTTAACCATCGTATCTCGCATGAAGTCATATTCAAAACGTTTTAACTGGAGTTGAAGAACAGGGGGAAAATCAATGAACAGAACACCCTTCTTTGCATCCTACAGTAGCCATGTCCATGAATAGTGAGAAAACAGAAGAAAAAAACACATAACCCTCAATATAAGCAAACAATTACAGTCCAAGCAAAGGAGCAAAGTCAAAATCTAGCCAAAATATATTATAAAATAATAAGTTTATACCCCTTCCTCTGGGTAAATTTTTTTATAACACAGCTAAATTGATTTGAGAAAGCTTTTTAGAGTGCAGTCTGAGTTGTAACTTAGAGTTTATAAAGTCCACTTATAAACAGGTGGTTCTCTTACAAAAATTTCAAGTTCATTTACATTCCTGATCAAGTAATTCATAACTCTGTCTAGCAGTACTGAGAACATTTAGCCTGTGACAAGCCCAGCTGCATCACCCAGATGTAATGAAATGGGATATACAAATGTATAGATATCATCAGAAATGAGTCTAACCTGTAACCCATGTTGTTCAGCATGATATCTATTATCACCTTCAAGTCGTTCCACTTCTACATATTTGTCAAAAGAAGCATACACATCGCGACAGCCTTTGACATCAAGCTGAAGGTCTGACATAAGATACACGAGTTAATAAAAAACTATAATCAACACAAAACATTGTCTTTCTTACACATATACTTACCATAGAAAGATTCCTTTCTTGTTGATTTGTAGTCCACATTAATGCATTCGATATAGTTCATATCATGTCCTTCAAACAAATGCTGAATTGTACCCTCTACAACAGTTCCCTGTGCCACCAAAAGGATATATCATGTCATAATCAGTTACGATCAAGATGCAACAACATTCACGGTTGGTATTGGAAATCCCTATACCTTCATTTTGTCTTCAAGCTTCTCACAGAGAACCCTATTGAGTTCTTGGACATCGTGCTGCATAAAAGACTCGTATGAGTCCCACCCAAAAGATTTGGTCAGCTCTTTTGTGGCTACACTAGTCTCATTATACTGAAGCTTGTAGAATAAACTCTGCAAAGCCAGAGGAATGCTCCCTGATGGCATGTCATTCTCTGTTGTTGGCATATGATACACAGCCTGATACAAAAGTTCAATGTGAGCGCTCGTATCATATAAATTTAGTGATCATCCATAAAGACATGGGTGTTCAGTGTTTGGTTTAACACCGAATAAACCGAAAATAACCAAAAGCGAATAAAACCAAACTGAAATCATAAAGTGGTTTATGGTTTGGGTTGGAACCGAAACGAAGTATTTAATCAATGTTTGGCGTGGTTTATGGATGGCAAAATCTTAACCAAACTGAACCGAAAAACCCAAACAGTACTTTAACTACTTAAAAAATTAAAATAAAATACATTAAATTATATATAAATAGTTCTACCGAAGTCTACTGGAATTTGGTTTTTTCGGTCTTAACAGAAACTGAACCAAATTTAAATTTGGTGTTTGAATTGGTTTTATCCTATCTAAAATTGATTTGGTCTGGTTTTGGTTTTGCCACTACGATTTTTCAAACTGTAAAACACCAACAACCCCGAAAAACGTAACGATGAACACCCCTAATCAAAGGAGTAAAATCACCAACCTTTCTAAAATAAGGTATATGGTACAAAGTCTGGAGGAGAGAGTTCATATAGCACGTAGCGCCTTGATTCTTAAGCCCAACATAACCGGTCTCCTTTTTTGAGTCATGTGACCAGTAATCAACAACTTTCCGAACTGTAACATCAGCTTCGACTATACATGTGTCATTCAAAAGATAGCCTCGGCTAGGATCATACAGCTCACTAAGTGGCATAAACGAGGTGAAACCCCAATCACTTTCTCGGGTATTGAACTGGTGTTGTGTATCTGCAGGGTGAAAAGCAGCATAACTATCACCGATCCAATAAGACTGAGTATATAAAGGCAAAAAACGGAGAAGCAGCATAATTATCACTGAAAATAGAAGACTAACCTTTGCGCATGGTGAACTTGTTATGAACTTGATTAACCACAGCTAAACTGAACTGAGCATATCTGCTCCAACCATATGGCAGTGTTGGAGCATCAGCAACATCAAGATACATCGACAGGTGGTCCACATTGTTTCCTTTCGGAAATATAAGTACTCGCCTACACAAACAGACTACAATGTAAACATACTAGCAATGTACAAATTACCACCATAACAGAACCTTTACAACAAACCACAGTTACAAACAAACAAATAACAATAATAGACAAAAGGTCAAAAATACCATTTATATCCTCCAACAGCAAAGACATCAGAGTACAACTTCTTGCCAGTCAACCTCGAAAAATTCTCTATGGTCCACGTAAACCGTGCAGCTGGTGGATCATCAACTACTGGTGCATCAACTGTGTTCGCACCTTCAGCAGGGACAACTAACCAAAACACAAATAGTATACCAAATTAAGAAAGGTCAAATCATATTTAATTTTTCTGCTTATCTGATTATTTTTAAGCAGATAAGCAGTTTGAAGTGTTGTAATCATCCAAACTGCTTCAGCTTATTTTGGGGCACACTAAGCAGTTTTCGATAAGCAGGTTAGTACATGCTCTTATTAGAATGAAACAAAGTTCAATTTTTAACCTAATCGCATTATATATGGATTAGACTGCAGCTTTTTTTTTAAAAAATATATTTTTTTGGTCTTACGGCATTTTTAACAGAATGAGATCCAAACACTTTCATAAAGCACTTATTCTTAGGCAGCTTAAAAGTGCTTATTCGTCATTGAAACAAAATAATGCAAAACTTCCAGAAAATTCAACAACAATCAACATTTACAACCAACAGAATCACACATATCACACACTATTAACAAAAACCTAAACCACATATGCAAACTAATCATAAACATACACAAACTCAAAACTTCCTACACATATTAACGATCAGCAGCTACAGCTAAAACAAACACACACATGATACATATCAAGAAAACTTATTCACAAAACCTATTAACGATCAGCATTTACAACTAACACAAGCACACATATCATACAAATTAACGAACTTTAAAAAACATAACTGAAACCTATTAATAATCAGCACCTGCAAACAATAAAAACCCAAATATCATACAAAGTCTAAACCACATGCAAAAGGAAAGTCATAAACAACAATAGATTCAATAATTTCAAAACCTATCAACGATCAGCAGGTACAACAAACAAAACCACACAAATCATACTGAACTACAAAAAACCAAATCACAAACACGTACAAGTAGCAAGTCAAGAACAAACATAAATTCAACACTTCGAATACCAATTATCGATCACCAGACACATACAACCAACAAAAACACACATATCACTCCTGAGAATCAAATTTTCAAACTGGCGATAAGCAAGTACCACTAACAGACACACATCATAAATACGATTTAGCTCACATCCACGAATTCAAAACTTTTCAAAATGTTAACGTTCACCAGGTTCGTACAACTAACAAAAACACAGATAACATACACAATTAATTCAATTTAATTCACGTATCCAAAGGTATACTCACAGAAACTCAAAACCTTCGGAACAACTAACAAATATCACACGAAAAAACAAACTTGTAAACGGATTATCGCCATAAAAGTAACAAAATTTGTTCCATATTCAGCATTTACAAGTAACAAAAACACGCATATCATACAAACTAACTCAATTTGTCACATATTCGACACGTTCATCAGGTGCAACTAACAAAAAATACACAAATAAATTCGCTTTAGACCTAAATTCACAGCTTCCGAAACCTCCAAAACAACAAATTAACGAATACGAACAAGGCGTAACTACCTTCCATGGGGTCAGGACCTTCAGTGACAGCCAAATCAGAATGCGGAACAAGCATCTCATCATCTTCATTCTGCACAACAATTTCAAAACCCTAGAAATTAATTAATAAATAAAAAAACCTATATTCACCACCGCCTCAACAAAATCAAATTCAATTCAATTAATTAACCTCAATTCGATATAGCTAATTAAACTAATTAACAGTAGAAAAATAATAATAACCAATTGACCGTCACAGTAAATAAAATTAAAAACACAAAGAGATGAGAATTGTTGGTTGGTTACATCGAGAAGTGGCGGAGGAGTGACGAGAGTCATGGTGATGAAGGGATTCGATGGATGGATGGATGGATCGGAGGAGGGGGGAGAGATTTATTATTATTTTATATAAGGGTGGAAGGGATTTGTGTTTGTGTGTGTGTGTGTGTAAATTGTAACCCGAAGGGGTGAGTTTTGAAAAACGAGGGATTTAAGGGCTTGTAATTCTATTTATCTCTCCTTTACATATGTATTTACCTATGTACTGTTGTAGAATGTTTATCGAAATTTAGATATAGCCGGAGGGTGAGTTGAGAACTTGAGATTAACATAGTACTAGCTCATAACCCGTGTTTAACACGGGCTTTGATAGTAAATAATTTAAGTTAACCAAAAAATTTGACTTTAAGAAATTATGTGTAACATATAATATGTGGATAATTTGCACAAATGTAAGTTTTGAATACTAAAGCAAAAAATAACAAATTGCTTACGGCTTTGAAAAGGTTATTTCAGCCGAAACAAATGTTTACAGTTAATTACACCTTAAAACTTGAAAAGTTCGCTTAACATCTATAAGCACGGGTTCATATAAAACGACAATCTAATCATATTGATATGTAAAATTTGTAGAATAAGCATTGTGCACTAAAAGTATACAACAAAACCGTAATCCTGATAAATCCAAGTGCATTATGTTACTTTAGTTAGTTTCGTCAACTGCAGTCATTTCATTTTTGCACGAATACATATAATGTATGATTCATACACTTTTGCTCCTACTGTCAAAATTATGACTAAAATAAAGTTTAATAGTATCACTAACATAAAGTCTACTACAGAATCCAACATGAAAAAAGTACTTCCACAAATTAAGAAACATCTCATACATCTCCATTGAATGAATCCATCACAAAAGTAAATTTAAAGTACACATATCTTAGTAGCTCTACAAATTCTGAAGGAACTACGTTAGTTGTAGTGCTCATAAGCTTACCATCATTATCACAAACTTATACCTTTAAGCCTTTTTTACTTTTTACTCTAGACACGGCGACATATAATTGTACATGAGTGAAAACTGGGCGCGGTAAGAATAAACCAACACGTGCAAGAGATTGCCCCTGACTTTTGTTAATTGTCATTGCAAAGCATACGGCAATAGGAAACTGTTTTCTAACCACTTTGAACGGTATTCTCTTATCCGAAGGATTCATCTTTTGTCTAGTAATCAAAGTTGTATCACCAATATTACTCCCTGTAATAAACAATTATGTGAAATAAAATTGTTATTAGTTTTGTGAGAAAAATAACAAATAAGAAAGTAAGAAAAAAAAATCTGCTTTAATAAGCAATCCAAATTCACAAATATTGGATGAGTACTGAAACTGGGTGAAATAGTAGCAAGTGTGCAATCAAATCCCATTGACACTTTTTATGTTTATCAAATCAGAAGCTCATAACCAAAAGCTTTATTGAAAGATCTACAAAAAGTAACCATTTATCAAATCCTGAGTACGAAAAATATCGTCAAGTAAAACTTTTCAGGGAAACTAACTTAATCTTTTGGACAACCTGAATTTTAAAGGCTAAGAAGTGAAAATCACCTAATCTCAAGACAGAGAAACAACCCCCCTAAAAAACACTTGTAGCCTTTTCAAGCACAAGGTATACAAATGCAGTAGTCATAGTGAAATTGTGTACTAAGTAATTTTTTTTGATGTTGAACATAACAAGAATTGATCACGTCAAATGAGTAAAACCCAGAACTCTCCACTGTGTCGAAAAAAGTAGCCAACTTGTATAAGTAAAATTGCAAAAACATGACCTCCTTAAAAAATTAAGGAGAAACATGTGTGCATTCAAATTTCAAAGTGTTGAACACAACTTGTATAAGTGAATCGAAACACCCCTATGACATACGCATATAAAAAAATGAACACAAAACCCCTATAAAAGAATCTACATAAATATGTAACCTCTCCCAACAACACTAATAAGTCAAATTGAATAAGATCCAAATGTTTCAATATGTCTCATGTATTCATCTGCATAACAAAACTAACTAATAACCTAATACAACAATAAAATGACAGGAATAAGGTCTGTTGAATCAAATGAGTTTTAAGCAATAGAGTACCTGTTCCAAGACCAAGTCCAAACAGCCTCTCGTGTTCCTAAAACAGGCAAACAAACAAAAACTTAGATCAGAATACTTGAATGAATGATTTAGCCAATTAACCATAATAGGTTACTGAAACAACTAAAGTACTTTAATAATTTTGAGTTTTTCACTGAGGTGTTTTCACAAACACTTGGCTTGCACAAGAATAAATACAGGAAACATAATAGCAATCAAAGATAAACCGAATACACTTGACTGATTGAGATTTAAACAAAGATAATCATAAACAAAGTGAGGATTTTTAAGTGGAAATTTTACATTGTCACCATCTGTAAATCGACGATAGGGAAAGTTTGTTCTTCCATGGATCGACGATAGGTATTTTTCTTCCATGGATCTTTGATTTTGAGTTCTTCCATGAATCTTTGATTTTGAATTCTTGAATTAAGAGAAAGAAAGAGAAAGAGGCAGCCTCGGGTGAAAGAATTGGGGATTTCCCATAAATACGGTAAATGTATATGATAAATAAATACAATACATTTAATTTTTTTGGAGGATTATTATGACATCAGCAATTTGAAAGTAAGCATTTTAGTTAATTGACACGTATGTAAAAGTACTACAAAGTGATGTCAACCAAAACTCCGTTTTAATAATATGTATAGATTCTTCTCATATTCAATCAACTAATTTTATTCATGATTTAAGATAATGGATGAAAATTAATTAGGACAATTTAAAAAACTCATTTTTATCTCTTTTTTTTTTTTTTTTTTTTTTTTTTTTTTTTTTTTTTTTTTTTTTTTTTTTTTTTTTTTTTTTTTTTTT
>LBNU01004553.1:0-17154 GCA_014162995.1 Artemisia annua | reverse complement strand
TAAACCCCTGGAGTTTCAGGTAGGAGATCGGGTTATGTTGAAAGTATCGCCTTGGAAAGGTGTGATCAGGTTTGGTAAGAGAGGAAAGTTGAATCCTCGATATATTGGACCTTTTAGGATTTTGGAAAGGATTGGTCCCGTGGCTTATAAGCTGGAATTGCCACCCGAGCTTAGTAGGGTCCACCCTACTTTCCATGTGTCGAATTTGAAGAAGTGTTTGACCGATGAGACTGCGGTGATTTCGCTTGAGGAGATTGAGATTGATGAACAGTTGCATTTTGTTGAAGAACCTGTAGAGATTATGGATCGCGAGGTTAAGCGATTGAAGAAGAGTCGTATTCCTCTTGTGAAAGTTCGTTGGAATTCCAAGAGAGGACCTGAGTACACTTGGGAACGCGAGGATGAATTTAAACGCATGTACCCAAATCTTTTCAAAGCCGGGGCTGGTGACTTAAACTAAATCCGGGACGGATTTCTAAATATGATGTATGTTATGTAACACCTGGTACTTTTCCTAAAACTTATTTCTAGCCAAACCTCTATTTTCGTACCTGAGATACTTTTAAACTTTTAATGCATGTTAAATTGGGCTTGAGAAGCGTGAGATATATGTGGAAACGAGAATTTATTCCTTGATTGACTCAGCACAACCTAGAAAACTCGAATTGTATTGCATTTGCCAAATTATTTGATTTATTTTGAGTTTGAGAAAAACTCTGAAGTTTATGCTTGATTGTATTGGAAAAATTATTTCGTGAACAATGGCGCAAGTTTCGTAATTTTTCGAGTCCGTTTGCTATGTCGTTTGAGCCCCGAACCGTTTACGCGAGAAGTTTACTACGTTGACAGATTTGGTCCCTTGAGTTATATTACAAAACCCACCCTACATTTTAATTAATAACCAACCTACCCTATACTTATTTATATATAAATACCCCATTTATTATTATTTATTTCATTTTCACCATAATAAAACACACACACACACACACACACACATCCATTCTCTCTCTCTCTCTCTCTCTTTGAAGATCCGGCCGGCCAAAACCCGGCGATACCAGCAGAATCTGGCCACCCTCACCCTTTCCGACCACCCTTCTTTTACACCACCTACACCAACTCGTAGATCGGGACACCCTCAACACTCCCCGTACAAACCCCGCACCCCCAAACACCCCGTACGCGCCTCACGCGCCACCTCCGCCACCTCAGACCACCACCAAGACCACCACGACCCTCCACCACCTTCTACCGCCGGTAAAACCACCACCACTCGCCCCCTTTTCTTTTATTTTACAAACCCTAATTTTTATTTTTATTAAATCCGAATTTTATTTATTAAATTTCTTTTACAAAAATGTTTTTATTAAAAGTTTTGATATAAAACCTTGTGTGGATTCCTTTTTGGTTCTCGTTGGTCTCGACTCGGTACGAACTCACCGAGTCAACTCGTGACTCGGTGAGGGTCTTGATGTTTTTGTTGTTGTTTGTTGTTTGGTGACGAAGGGAGTATGTATTCTTGGGTTTGGATTGATTTCGAGGGTCCGTTTGGTTTGTTTGTGGCTCGACAGCCGAGAACCACCACCACCGAGCCATGGGTGGTGGTGGGGGTGAGTTTATTTTATTGTTGTTGTTATTGTTTTGGTTATTTGGATTTAAATTAGGTAGTGTTGGAATTGATTTGGATTGAATTGGTTGCGTTTGGATTAAGCCGAGGTTTATGGTTTATGGTTTTGAATTCCGATTGGATTTGGTTGTGGTTATGGCCGAATGGTTTAGGGACTCGGATTTGGTTTTGGTTTTGATTTGGAGTTAGTGTTGTTGTTATTGTTGTTTGTTAGGATTATTTTCGGGTATCGGGATTACTAGTCTCGGATATATTAGTTAGAAACGGTAAATAAATAAAACGGATAATAAAATTATGAAACCTAAAATGTATTTGACATAGTTGAGAGGATTGGGACATTGGACTTGGATCCGTATTACTATAATTGTGATGTTATATTGTGAGCTTGAATTGGACGTATTGGATTTGCGGCCATGGTTATTTGGACGTTATGGACCCTTTAGTACACGAGACGGTATGGTACGTTAGGCCCGTAAAGATCTTAATGTACCTGGAACCCGAACAATACAAAATGGTCGATAAACCTAAACAACTAATGAACTACGTGAATGATATATCCAATCATATTATTATCTATAAAATGTTAGCGTTGTTTAAAATATAAAGAGTCGTTGACTCGGGAAACGTTCTATAAACGGGCAGGTCATGCCGAAATTTTGTAAAATTCTTTATAAACTTCAAACTATTTTACCAACTACTATTTATTTCAAAACCCTTTTATTTCAACGTTACTTTGGGAAAATAGGTAAAAACCGAGACTTGTATTAGCGATTTGTTATTTATTTGAGTGAGTCTTCATTTTTATTTCTTTTCTTTCCATTTCTTTTCGACGACTTTCTTCGAGATATTCTTTCGTCTTTTCTTGCGTATTGGGTCGTTTCGCCGACTTATTCTTTTTCTATCTTTCTTCCACACGAGACTTTTTGAAAACTATTTTCTCTCAAATGCCATTGTATTTTATAAAACTTTATTCAAGCATTGTTTATTGGAATATTCGAGTACCATTGCTGAGTTATGATATTTATATTGCTTAGGTTGTGCTGAGGATTATTTGCTGTGACGCATTGTTTGATTTGTTGATATATCTCGTTTCCTGCTATTGTTAAGGTGTGACTCATAGCCCCGCTTTTTATCTTTTAAATGTTTATAAACCCATGGGGTGAGATACATGCTTTAAATGTTTTCTGAGCACAAGTATTTTTGGTATGCTTTTCCTGATTGGTATGCTTTCCTGACGATGTGCTAAGTAGCTTTACCTTGCCATTGCAAGACCCTCAGATCATGAACCATTAATCACTTGCGAGTGAGCGCGAATATAGGGATATAGGCCTATAGGAATTGACCCTCCCACTCCTTTTGCTGGATAGGCAAATTGTGGTGTACTATATTCGATTTTGCCGGGTAATTGGCAAGTACTCGGCCTTGGGGGCACTATTATATTATGAAATTCCGCGGTTATATTGATACTATGATTTGCTGGTTAACATTTTGCGTGTCATGAGCTTAGCATCATCAACAATGTTATATGCACAGGGATGCCTCTATACATTGGTTGTTACCTTGATTACCCGATATTTGCATATGTTGCTCATATCTTATGATTAAAACCTTGTGCTCAACCTTATTATTTTAAACCTATGGATTACACTCAACCTTTGTGTTGACTTTTAAGCATGTGTTTCAGGTACTAATGATATTAATAATTAGCTTTGGAATATGATGTTTTGGGCGTGGAGGAGTGGCTAAGGCTGAAAGGGCGATTCTGTCAAGGCAGCTTAACTACTTTTACTATCTTATTTTACATGTCATTCGTAAAACCTTTTGTGTCTTTTGTTACTTCCGCTGCTAAACTTTGTTTATTTTCCGCTGCAAACTCTATTTACTTTTTCTGCTGCTACTTTGACTTAAGAGTCCTTGTACTCTAAATGGTTTGTAATTCGAATGATATGTTTTGCCACATTTATAAACGTCCCGTGTCGTGGTCGTTAGCTATAAATGTGCTTGGTTTCTATTTGCGTAATACCCCCAACATGATAGCTGCCGTATTTGAGTTGGGGGTGTTACAACTCTTTCTTTTCTCAGTCTCATCTGCAAAATTTATATATATTTTATATAAGAATATTACAAAGAATCTTGAAATCCCAAAGTTCAAAACAACTGAAATGTAAATATAATTAATCTCATACACAAAACAAAAGCAGGTCAGTTTTTAGCATGCATTCTCACGTTACTCATGCTTTGGTATGCACCTTCCTATACGTTCGTATATTTTACTGGATTTTAAAAATGGTTCCACGGGTTGATGAGCCAAAATTTGAGATATACATAAATGTATGTATATTTGCTATTATTTTTCTCAAGTAATCTCTTAATTTTCCCCTATTACAAGGAATAATACAATAAAGATGATAAAGAGACGTAGGGCGTGACGAGTTGGTCAAGAAGGTCGTTCAAAAAGGACTACAACGAATGGTCAAAAAGGTCGTTCAAGACGGGCTACAAAGATCATAGAAAGAAAGATTCGAACGTAGAAAAAACCGATCCCAAATGAGGACTCATCGGTTGGTTTGGATGGATTTTTTTAGAGATACTACTAAATATATATTGAGTTTATAAATGAGAATGATACTCATAAATTCTTAATGACTTTGAGTGTTCATTGTATTGATTTATAAAATCACAATGAAGATACTCATCGGTTGGTTTGGATGGATTTTTTTAGCGATACTACTAAATATATATTAAATTTACAAATGAGAATGATACTCATAAATTCTTAATGACTTTGAGGTGTTCATTGTATTGATTTATAAATCACAATGAAGATATGTTGCATAATTAAACTAAAGAATCATTTTTTATATTGTGATATCAACTTTAGTGGTTTGATTTTATTCCAAGATTGCTTCATGCCTATAATATTGATGGTTTTTATTTTTGAATAATTACAATTTCATTCTTTACTTCTCTTTTATTTGTTATCGACCATATTATTGGTTTAATTGCATTCTTTACTATTAAAGAAGCATAAAACCCTTAAACAAAATAAACACAACTATACAATCATGAAAAGAGATGAATTGCAAGGGTTACCCGAATTGATCACATGACATTTAGTATTATAATCATGAAAAGAGATGAAGTGCAAGGGTTGCCCGAATTGATCACATGACATTTAATATAGAATTAAAAGTCGGTTAGATGAAGTGCAAGGGTTGCGAAAGGTTGCAAGAATAATTAATGATTTAACCTAATTCATGCCTATATAAACCGGCCAAAATCATATTTAGTATGTACCTTTGAAGATGATTCACACATCTTTCAGATATTTGATTGTTGGTAGCAGTATGTAAATTCTCTTTTGCAACATTTTAGAGATGATTCACACATCTTTTAGATCTTTGTAATTAACTTGGTATTTTTTTTCTAAATTTAGTTATCATACACAGGTACCATGAAAATCACACAAGATCATGCATGCTCAGATAAATGGAACCAAAGATTGGGATACCAACTATTTTCTTTGTTTGTTACATATTTAGGTGATTGTTGTAGATAAGCATATATATAGATATATGTATTACGTTAATGCATTTTCATATACAAGTAATTTATGTGCATTTTCTATTGATATAGCTCACATGTGCGAATTGATTCAAGAAAACGTGCACGAGCATGTATGTAAAGCAACATTTAAATGGTTAAATGATACTTTTTAGCGTGATTAATTTATGTAAATAGTTGCTTTCGAATGCTCTTTGAGAAATATTAGAATGAATTTATCGTGTGCAATTGAATTATTATTGAAAAGAAGAAGGTCCGCGCATCATAAAGTGTTTTCTTTTTCTATATATAGAGTCATTAATGAGAAACCAATATTTACGCCCATTAAATGAGTTTGTCATAATAGCAAAACACGACATATTAAAAATATCACATTGAGTAATGAATAGAAAGGAAAAAAATACATAATTTTAACTTAAAGCCGTTTGAAAATTATAATATCAAATAAAAAGTTGAGTTTTAAACATAAGCAAAAGTTCAAACTTTTATCGGAAAACAAAACCAGTGCATTTAATGTGAAGTATATACAACATCGAGATGGAAGTGCAAGGCTTGCAGAAATTGATTACATGATATTTAGTAATTAGTATAGAATTAAAAGTCAGTTATGGATTGAGATGAAGTTGAAAAGGTTGCAAGAATAATTGATAATTTAACCTAATGCGATATATATAGATATATGTATTATGTTAATGCATTTTCATATACAAGTAATTTATGTGTGTTTTCTATTGATGTATCTCACATGTGCGAATTGATTCAAGAAATTATGTAAAGCAACATTTAAATGGTTAAATGATACTTTTTAGTGTGATAAGTTTATGTAAGCATGCAACTTGAATAATGAATATAAAAGAAAAAGTACATAATTTTTGCTCGAACCCGTTTGTAAATTAAAAAAAAAATAAGTTTAAGACATAATAGTTGAGTCCAAAGATTTTAGGAATTATTAATAGTGTGTTAATTAATATTAATTTGGTTAGCTATTTAAAATTGAGTTTATTGAAAAAATTTATTAATATTAGTCAGACTTCAATGTTAATTTTCAATGAAATTAGTTGTAACACCCCAACCCGACATGGGTCCGGAGCGCCACATTATGGTGACATATCAAAGCATACAAAGCATACAACGCAAGCGGAAGACTTAAAACAAAAGGTTACAAGGGAAAAATCTGAAAGTACAAAGGAAATACTAAAACTATAAAAGAAAGAAGAATACAAACTAAACAAAGTCTAAACTAATCCAAGTCCAAAACTAGTCCAGAAGTAATGGGCTTCTAGTCCATGGGGTAGTCCACTAAAGCTCTATAGCACTCTTCACTCAAACCCAGCATCCAACCTAAAACCTGCCGCAGGAAAAGGAAATGCGGCTGAGCTACGAAAGCTCAGTGAACAGATATATATACAACGAATAAACGAAACATAAATAAATATAAGAAAATGAATCAAAAGCTCCTGCTGAAAAGGAATGTCATCTGTCAAATGCATAAAAGATCAACGAACAGTCGAACAATATCATAAGTCAAACAAATGAAGGATCATAGAGATATCAACGTAAGCATAATCATAAGAGAATAAAGAGCACGTATGAACAAAGGCGTGTCTACCAGAGTCACTCGAATAGACACATAGAAACATAAGGAAGCCACGAGCCGACCTACCAGAGTCACTCGAATAGGTCTCATACATACATACATACATAATCCATAATCACCTGTTAAAGGATACGGAGAGGGGAGACCTCTCGGTACCACATGGAGTAGCTTGCTCCCAAACGTGAAGGAGTAGAGAAGCACCTACCCACATTCACCATACATATATCCATATCATAACCATACATAAACATAAGTGCTAGGATGCATCCATACGCCCCCCATACATACATACATACATAAACCGGCATAATCATATCATAAGCGCGCATAATCATATCATATCAAATGGGGACGCCGTGGATCAATCACACCTCCACAGAAAGTGTCATGCCATCGGTGCCTCGATGACACGCCCATGGTTCCTCCATGAGTAGTTAGAAAACTCGGGTATAAGAAGAGACGAAGCATACATACATACATACATAGAAGCATAGCAGCATATCCAAATCATATCATAGCATAATCATAATCAAAGGAGAGTCAGTGAATGTGAATCATAAATCAGAGGGATCATATCAAAGGTCATATCAAATGAATCATAAAGAACGAATCAACATAAGGGAACATAGCAATGACATAGCGAATCTTATAACGAATCAAAGATCAAGATCAAGTCATGAGAGAGAAAGTACCCTTACTGAAAAGGCAGAATATCTGTACCTTAAACCGCCAACGAAACCATATCATAATATAAGAATAGGAAGTCACTCCTTCTTCAGCGAATCTACACGAATTAATACTCGGCTTAATATTAACTTGTTTTAAATCATATTATTTGTTTTAGTCGGCTTTCCATTTTTAGTGACTTTCCATTTTTAGCAGCTTTTCAATAGTAAGTTTTCCAAATTAGTAAGTTTCTCGAATTAACAAGATTAATCATTTATGATTACAATTAATAACTAATTAAGTTAAATTACTCAAAATGAACATTATAAAAGATTAGGGTTAATTACGACAACATTGCCAAGTTAAAGGTCTACAGTGTCAAAATAGCTAAGTGTAGGGTCTAAAGTGTCATTCATGAAATAATTCATATTTTAGTTTTAACAAAAATTCATTACATGCATATACTTCTTCTTTGTATTACAGAAACATGCCGAATCGATTTTCACCCTTTTATCTTTTTGAAATCGAAACTAATTAAAATTCGAATAAACATGAAACCAAAATAATCATGTATGAAATCTTTCTTTTTAGCTCGAATTGACCAGATTAACACATGTTCTATAACACCTTTTTATCAAATCGATTTGTACCATGTCGAGCCACAGCAAGGAATAAAATACACACACGTACCTACGTTAAATCTTGTTCATTAAACGTCCCACATGCATGCATTATGCAAACATATGAAATCACACTAACCAAGCCTTATATTAACGCATTAGTAAGCACGTCACTTCTTATACGCATGTCTCGTCTTCATTTCTTTAGTTTATTATCAGTTTTTAATGTCTATATTAGAGAGCAAAATGAGTTTTCTAATGACCAAATCAAAACGAATATCGAAACATATTCGAATGCTCCAAAACGAAAATGAGTCGACACGCAAAAGCTTCATGAATTCGTGATTTCATGCTGCGTTTATATTTGTGATTCGTATACCGTTTTAACGAAACAAAAGTTTAGCACTTAGACAATATTTATGATCTTATAACTGTTACCGTTTCTTAGTGTAGTCATTACATGTGTATGTCGAATGGAAAGAATAGTAATGAAGGATGATGAAGATACCTTGGTCGAATATCGGAACGGAACAAAGAAATACAAAGAACCAAGCCCAAGGCCTATCGAACCCAGTCACCAATACCCTTGTCGAATCGAGACTAAAGATACACTAAAACCACTGACGATCAACCTTCTTCCAACTCCTGGTCGGATATATACGAATGGAACAAAGACAGAATATATCGTCACGATCGCCAAGCCATGCGTAACACAAAAACCTTCAAACTAAACGTTCTATGATCAGCCTTCCTTTTTGTCGACTTCTGCTTCTTGAGGGGATCGGCTTTATAAGTTTTTGTGTGTGTATTATTTTCTAAATGTTTAGCACATGGTGAGGGAAAATCATTTAAAGAAAACGAGATAGGGAGGATTTCAACTAGGGAAAGTCGTGAATTATGGGATTGATTGGGGACGAAATTTAAGGGTGATTGAGGTAGAAATTTGTGAAGCGTATAAGTGATTTCATCTTCTCACAAGGAAAGTGTGTGTAACTAGGGAAAAGAAGAAAAGGTATCTCTTTCAAAACGTGTGCACCAAGATGGAAAGTAGTGTTTTTATTTTGGGATAGGATTAGGTACAATGAGTGTGTTCTCATCTATTTCAAATCATATGGAGTGACATAATAAAGTGGTGATCGTATCTTAGAATAGAAAAACGTGACATGCGTATCAAAAGTGTATAATTTATTTATCATAAGCTTACGTTATTCGTAAAATGTTTATTTGTTCAAATATTAGCACGTTAAATACTTTGGTTATAACCGGAATGAAATGTCTTGAATAATTCAATGTCTTTTCAGAAATTTAAAATTAGAGGGCATTTTAGGTATTTTATGTGTTTAAAATTTCCGGATTTTACATTAGTTGTACAATAAAATGAGATGAAGCTAAAAAGGTTTGTAACGATTTTTATACAGTTTATGTGACCTTATTATATATATACATTATTACACAAACTTTAACTTACAAACTTAATAAAGAAAATATTTAACGCACATTAAACTATGACCAATCAGATAGACCCCGTGTGCTCATATTACCAAGCAAAAACCATTTAATGGACAAGTATTGAAGGGCTATGTAATAGACCAAAAGAAACAAATCCATTTTTTTAACATGCAAATAAGTAATAGGCCAAAAGAAACAAAGCTATCACAACTTAATAACCAAAAGTCCATTTATAAAATAAAACACCACAAAAACAAAACAAAATCAAACATTTTTAAATTTTTATACAAGAAAGTCAAAACATTTCATACAACATACTAAACAATAATTAAGCATACATTCGCCAATACACAAAAAGAATACGCGATTAACAATTAGATTCGAAGCCTGTGCGTAGCACGGGTTCTGATAACTTTTATCGAACAACAAAATCGATGCATTTAATGTGAAGTATATACAACATCGAGATGCAAGTGCTAGGCTTGGCAGAATTGATCACATGCTATTTAGTAATTAGTATAGAATTAAAAGTCGGTTATGGATTGAGATGAAGTTGAAAAGGTTGCAAGAATAATTGATGATTTAACCTAATGCAATATATATAGATATATGTATTATGTTAATGCATTTTCATATACAAGTAATTTATGTGTGTTTTCTATTAATGTATCTCATATGTGCGAATTGATTCAAGAAAATGTGCATGAACATTTATGTAAAGCAACATTTAAATGGTTAAATGATACTTTTTAGCGTGATTAGTTCATGTAGGCATGCAACTTGAATAATGAATANGTAAGGGAAAATCATTTAAAGAAAACGAGGTAGGGAGGATTTCAACTAGGGAAAGTCGTGAATTATGGGATTGATTGGGGACGAAATTTAAGGGTGATTGAGGTAGAAATCTGTGAAGCGTATAAGTGATTTCATCTTCTCACAAGGAAAGTGTGTGTAACTAGGGAAAAGAAGAAAAGGTATCTCTTTCAAAACGTGTGTACCAAGATGGAAAGTAGTGTTTTTATTTTGGGATAGGATTAGGTACAATGAGTGTGTTCTCATCTATTTCAAATCATATGGAGTGACATAATAAAGTGGTGATCGTATCTTAGAATAGAAAAACGTGACATGCGTATCAAAAGTGTATAATTTATTTATCATAAGCTTACGTTATTCGTAAAATGTTTATTTGTTCAAATATTAGCACGTTAAATACTTTGGTTATAACCGGAACGAAATGTCTTGAATAATTCAATGTCTTTTAGAAATTTAAAATTAGAGGGCATTTTAGGTATTTTATGTGTTTAAAATATCCGGGTTTTACAATTCTTCCCCTCTAGAAAGAAAATTTTCGTTCTCGAAAATTGAAGTCGCAAGGTTAGACAGAGTCGTAGCAAATCACAAAAGAACGTCATAATTTACCTCACGCTCGGGGAGGTTCTTCCAAAAGAATCTTCATAAACCAAATAGTTTCTCATGACTCGATCCTGACAAACTTGGATAGCCCCAGGCTCCCACATAAATCGTAACAAATCTGATCCAATCGAATGCAAAACAAATGTGTAGTAGATGATAGATAACATATGATAGCTAAAATCCTACAAGGAGATACACGAAACACATATACCTACGAAACACACATACCTACGAGGCAAATACGAAGATAGTACTAAACGATAAACCGTCATCAATTCCTACCAAAATCTGAATGAATAAAGGGACGTGGCAAAGTTGAAGGAGACAAATCGAATCATCAAACATATCAAGAATCTCATTAAGAGATGGGTAACATAATCACACTGACGTTCCAAATCACAAAATCAGAGTATCCAAACGTATCAAAGGCATAACCGAAGAAATAGAATAATCGTGCGGAATAGAACAAATCCACGATCTAACACGTCGCGAACCAAAACTCTTTCAAATGCTAAGACATCTAATTCTTCTATACTTCTTCTGAAATTGTGAACCAAAATGCAATACTCAATCACGATCTTTGCAGGCGCGTCATGTAGCTTGAATAATCTCCTGCCGATAGAAATTTCAGCCAATCCTCCAAGCAAGCCGTCCTAGTCGATGCTCCACTGCAACTCTACTTGTGTTGTCCTTCCTCCTGTGCGTGGAAATCTCTGATGTAGTCACCACCGTCTTCGTACCATCCCGTCCAGCTCCAGCTTCAAGACTCTATACATATTAATACAACTAAGATGAATAGAGTTGATAGATCTGTGTGTTTCAATTCAAACTGCTTCCTTCCATCTTAGAAATTCATCACCGAAAACGAAGATGATTCTCGTGTTTCTCTTTCGTCTCTGAACACACTAATATGTCATACTATGACAATTTGTCCAAGTATTCATGAAAGACACGATTTATCAAATCCATAGGAATTGTCGGAAAGGTAACTAATATAATTGGCATTACACACACAAATATGAAAAGAAATACTATGAGTATCCCGTTCCTTTCACAAAATAAGACACGATTCAGCTTCCAACAATAAATACCATCATCATTTTCCTCCACAAAAACACACAAAGATACACAGCGAACGTTCCAAACAAATCGACTAACTCTCGAGGCGAGTTTCGTCAGAGAAGTATCTTCACAGCAGTGGGGAAATCAACGCACGAGTTTCAGAACAAGGTGTTCATAAACGATTATCAGGTTAAGAATCATGGTGTAGAATATGAACTTCACAAAATGTCAAAGGTGACAAACATAAAATGACAGTCGTCATCATCATAATACTTAGGCAACAATTCCAAATCCAGAATAACATCAAGTCGAACATCTCCAACGTAAATAGATTAGCACAACAAAATCATCTCCAAATATCTCCAGAACGCATCGGACAAATCGAATATACATGATGAAAGTCACAAATCGATCATAACGTCAAAATCAACAATGAAGTAAGAATCAAAAGCAAGGATAAGTCATAGAATGTGTCAAACACGTAGTATTCATACATACACGAATCTAAACTAACGAAAGGCATCTAACGAATGTCAAACGAATCAAGAATGGAAGTTCAAAAGAAAGTGATAACTCCACGAATGATGTAGTAAGAGCTTAACGAAAAGCAAAGGCATAAATCAGAGTAAAGGTAGAAGCAAGAAAACCAACGTCTGATCATATATCTACCCAATCCTCACCGATCATACTAAAGCTCTTAAGGGGAGAAACTTAAGGCAAAACCTTCCAAAGTTATTCCTAAAGCTTCTAAGGTGCAAACCTAAGGGTCCAAAACTCACAGGCCATAACTTAGGTACTACAAGTCGCAACCTAGGCTCTGATACCATAATTGTAACACCCCAACACGACATGGGTCCGGAGCGCCACATTATGGTGACATATCAAAGCATACAAAGCATACAACGCAAGCGGAAGACTTAAAACAAAAGGTTACAAGGGAAAAATCTGAAAGTACAAAGGAAATACTAAAACTATAAAAGAAAGAAGAATACAAACTAAACAAAGTCTAAACTAATCCAAGTCCAAAACTAGTCCAGAAGTAATGGGCTTCTAGTCCATGGGGTAGTCCACTAAAGCTCTATAGCACTCTTCACTCAAACCCAGCATCCAACCTAAAACCTGCCGCAGGAAAAGGAAATGCGGCTGAGCTACGAAAGCTCAGTGAATAGATATATATACAACGAATAAACGAAACATAAATAAATATAAGAAAATGAATCAAAAGCTCCTACTGAAAAGGAATGTCATCTGTCAAATGCATAAAAGATCAACGAACAGTCGAATAATATCATAAGTCAAACAAATGAAGGATCATAGAGATATCAACGTAAGCATAATCATAAGAGAATAAAGAGCACGTATGAACAAAGGCGTGTCTACCAGAGTCACTCGAATAGACACATAGTCTCTATTTTCATACTTGAGTCAAATTAATGGATTGTTTAACCAAAATGGACCCATGAGAAATTGGGGACCAAATGTTTGAGTGTTTTTCATAAAATAGGTGTGCCTTAAAGTTTGTTTGGAACCGGATGAATGAATTAAAGATAGCGGTTGTTCAAGGCACATGACGGGTAACAAAAGCCTCTTCTCAACATATCACCAATGTGATGGAGGTAATGTTACGTTTGGTAGTAAAGCTAAGAGCAAAATCATCGAAAAAGGTACAATCTCTCATGACTCCCTTTTTATAGATGATGTTGCTCATGTTGATAATTTAGGTTTTAATCTTCTTAGTATTAGTCAACTTTGCCGTAATAAGTATAACGTCCTTTTTAGTGAAAATGGAAGTAAGATACTTAAAGATGGCATAACCATAGCCAAAGGTGTCCTTAAGAACAACGTATATGTCATGAAGTTGGATCAAATACCTAAAGACAAACTCTGTCTTACTTCATTAGATGAATCCTCAACATTATGGCATAGACGTTTAGGACACGCTAATATGAGACTAATTCAAAACCTCTCCTCCAAAGACTTAGTTCGAAACCTTCCTAAGTTGAAATACGACCAACACTTTTGTGATGCTTGCAAAGTTGGTAAACAAGTCCATAGTAGCCATAAGGCTAAAAATATGGTTTCTACGTCTAGGTGTCTAGAACTTTTGCATATGGATTTGTTTGGTCCATCCGCTATACAAAGTTATGGAGGCAACTTCTATACTTTGGTAATTGTTAGGATCATAGTTTTCAACTATTCAGTCAAGTCTCGGTCATTTCAGTAAATGTAATGGGTTGCTAGAATTATCATTATTAGCTACGTTATTTAGTTACTCGTATGGTTTATGTTTAAGTTTAATAAGATGTCCAATGGGCCTTGAAAGCCCACGACTTAGAAGATAGGGAAGGAAGGGAGTGTTGCCCTATTCCTCTCCTATAAATAGGACATCATGTATCTCATTACATTTGTTGGTTAATTTCATATCTTAAGAAAACTCTTGCTCTTTCATCTTTCATATTGTTATTAATCAACCAAGTCTAATTCTCATCTCATTTCTCTTATAAGATTACTTGTGTTTACTAATATGGTGACCTAACAAGTGGTATCAATCGCTAGAAGAAGGTGTAGTTTTATTTTTTTGTGATATACGAACCATAAACTCGTTTTTTATCTCGTTAGATTCAAAAAGTTTGCAACTTTCTTGCTTCTTTTGTGTTTTTATCACATATTTGATTACAAACTTGTGTTAGAAACCAAAACAAACAACAAAGTTTCAAAATTTTTGGGTTTTTTAAGATTCGTACAAACTTGTACTTTTTATCGAAAATTTTAAAATTTTTGTTAAAAAGTTCAAGTTTGCAACTTTCATTAAGATTTCATCATTTTAATGCTAGTTGTACAAGAATCTTGGATTAAAAACACGTTTTAGGCTTGCTTTTTACAAAAAGAAAATCTGCGTTTTTGGCTTCTTATCGAGAACACAAAACCCCATTTTATCGAGAACCTTAAACCCTCTTTTATCGAGAACCTTCGATATTACTACTTAAGTGTTTTTGTTGCTTACTCAGTGCTTTTCTCTCTTGTATAAGAAATAAAACACTTCGACTTATTGGATAGTTTCGTTATTGTATAATCTCGAAACTTTGGATACTTGTTATCGAGAACCTGAGGTTATCGAGAACTTCACCATTTATCGAAATCACTTGTTTGTTTTCGAAATCTTGTGAACCTATCGAAATTACTCTCAGATACATCGAAAACACACTATTGTCTTCATAGAATCAAAGATCTCGATAATTGTCTCCAACATTTCTCGATAATTTTCTTTTATCGAGAACAACGTGAGTTATCGAGATCCTACTTGTTTTATCGAGAACTTCAGTTTATCGAGATTACCTGGACTTTAACAGTTTATCGAAATCATCCAATAACCAAGTATCGAAATCACATTGGGACTTGTTTTCGAAGATTAGCCTTAAGTACTATACCTTCTACAAGATCCATAAACCACAAGTTTTCAATCATGTCCTACGTACCATACTCTGAAGCTCCATTTCAACACCCTCTATACATCAATGCTCGTCATCATCTACAGTGTGGAACTGCATATACTCCTCCATTTATGCTATCAGAACTATATCATGTTTGGAAAGACAGATTTCTGCAATGGCTTCAAACACGTCCACATCCTGATCTACTGCTAAAATCAATCAAGGATGGACCATATCAGATGAAATTCATTGCCGACATTGAAGGAAATATCACACTTCAAACTCGTGATGTTCTGTCTGGCACTGAACTAGATCAATACAATGCTGATCATGAAGCTGCATGGTTTATCACTACCGCTCTTCCTAATGCCATGTACACTAAGCTGGATGTTGATGCAAGTGCTCAAGAGCTGTGGAACCACCTTGCTATCATGCACAGTGATGAGGACCCTACTGATAGACTCATTCGATCTTGCTTACAGAGAAAGTTTCCTAAGACTATTCTTCCTGCACCAATCATCATTCATGGGTTCACCTACACTAATGAAGGCTTTGTCTTAGACAACTCTAGTGAGCATACTTCAGAAGATCCTCATACTCACCAAACGATTATGCAACAGTTTGAGCAACTTGGTGTGTCATCCACTGCACTTACCAGTGCACCATCTGAAGCATCATAACCTACTCCTCACAGCAGTGCCTACTATCTTCAGAAGTACCTCTCAGCACTCAAAGATGAAGCAATTGCACGAAATCAACAGCAAAAAGATCAGATGGATGTTATGGATACTACTACTGATATGATATTGATGGCTGACACAGAAGAAGTTCAGGTAACAGACTCAGGCCCAGTGTATGACACTGACAGTCAGTCTCAGGTATGTGATACTTCTTGTCTCATTCACGACATTGTCTCTCCTTCTGTCTCCGAAATGAATGATGTCCAAGTGGTTCAATCTGATTCACCATTATCTACTCATGAGAATGATCAAATGTCCACAGTGGTTATATTTGATGACTATGATCAAATGAATCCAGTTGTTACATTTGATCATCCTGCTATCACACTGACTAATGATAACGATGGTCAACTTGAACCACATGAATCTCTGAACGATTCAGAAACAGAACTCAGACAACTTCTTTTGATTAGTCAAAATCAAAATATCCAATGCCAGGGGTTGAATGCAAGATTAAAAGCCAAGGTTAAACTTTTATCAAGAGAACTTGAGCATAGTAAACTACAACTTAAGATTTTTGAAACAAAAGATGCTCAGGAAACAAGCATAGATCTTATCATTCAAAATGCTAAAGATTTACATAATAAACTAAGCATGATCAATGAAGCTCCTTTATTTCAATACTTTAGATCTGTCATTAATGAAATTAAGTTGATAGACACTGCCATTGAACGCAATTCTGAAGTCACGGTTGCAAATTTCATGTCACCCGTTGCTAAAGAAAGGCGTGAAATGTTTGAAACTCAATTTACTCCACCGCTTAAACGCTTGTATTCACACACCTGGTATTGGGAACAAGAATTAAAAAAGGAAGTCAAAAACATTCTCAATGTTTGTCACGAAACAGAACGGTCAGTTTTTAAACTCAAATGTCAAAATCAGTTTTTGCAAAATGAAAATGATCGTCTCATAGAACGAGTCCTCAATGATGATATTATATCTGTGGTAATGAATTCCCTTTATGAATGTGGTACTGATATGCTTG